>RJWT010024633.1:0-16418 GCA_004365215.1 Cuniculus paca | reverse complement strand
GAAAATATGGGGAACACAGCACATAGGTATCTGCAGCTGTTTCCATGTCTGCTCGTGAGTTTGTGGTTTGGACCAGTAGCACTGCTCGGTTCTGCCTCCCCTCCCTGCACCATGACTGTAAAGACCAGGCTGGCGTGACAGGCATGAGGTGCTCATGGTGCTGCTGGCCCTGGGTGGGGTCTGCTTCCTTCAGCCCGTTCCTTCCCTTGAGCACATGTGAGGGCTGGACAGCCTGGTCGTCGGGGCTGCGTGGGGACTGTGGGAGGGGATTAGGCACCCAGGACCCTGTCCCTGCAGATGTGAGGATGGCCTGGGTGGCTGGAGGCAGTGGGGAGAGTCACCAGGTGCCTTCGGAAGAAAACGTGTTTAATCTTAGATTTGATGAGTTTTGAAGCTTTCTATTCATCTTGTCCACGAAAAGGATTTAAATTTGAATAAACAAATAGGGGCCTCTAAACTTCACTTTTATCAGACATGCTTTTACTCTGATCTCCTGGCAGGAGACAGGCACAGTGACACAGTGTTGTGATGCTGATGGACACCGAGACCTGGGGACAGGGGAACTGGCAGGCAGGCTGGATCTGGAAGGCGCCTGCAGAGGGGAGCTGGGATTTGGGTGAGATGTGGGTCGGGACAACTTGAGAAGGAGCAGCACCCCTGCTCAGCAGAAGGGAGAGTGGCTTTGCTTCTCTGGTTGCTGAAGCCCAGCCTGTCAGAGGATACCCAGAGCCTGGCCTCTTGTTACCACCTGTTTTTCACCTCCAGATCCTGGCCACCCATGGAGTTTGCATGGAGATCACTGACCTTCTGAGTGTTCCCAGCATTTGCTCTTCTACAAGGTTCCTGGCAGAGCATCAGGGGGATCCTGTTAACTATGAGTTGGATCTTGCACCCCTCTGCTCAGAGCCATTTGATGGCTCCTATTTCCCTTGGTGCCAGCTAAGTCCAGACAATGGCCTGTGTAGCTCTGATGAGCAGCCCCGACTCACTCTGTATCCTTGGTTCCCCCACAGGAGTGCTTCTTAGACACAGAGGCATGTACTGTCTCAGGGACTTTGCGAGGTGGGGAGTGCCCTCTGCCTGGAACGCCTAATCAGTGAGCAGGATGTAATCTGGGGAGCTTAATGAGCTGCCTTTAGTAAAAACCAGGAGCAGGATACTTCCTGTTGTCAACCAGTGGCAATGCTGGTGGTAAAATGGGAGCCCCAGTAGCTTATGGCCACAGGAAAGTGGGAGGAAGAGGTACTTTAGACATTGGACATGGTGATTGACACTATTGTGTTGCCACTGACATTCCTATGTGTGTTTCTAACCACAAAAGAGAGATGACTTTAGATGTCATACTTTCCCAGGTGAGGAGAGCATAGACTGTTGCTAAGCATGGGTATTTCCTGATGTGACTTACATTTTCCTTTGGAATTTGCTGTGAAGGTGACTTTTGGTAGCCAGTGCACCATTTGCAGTGTTTGATGTCACATGATCAGCTTGCATTCTGAGGACCTTCATCAGGGTGTGAGGCATTTGGGTTGGTGGAACATTCTTAAAATTAACTCTTGGGCACTGAATTTTTTTCAACCAATTCTATAGAACCTATAAAATTTAGGAGGTGTTTTCCCAAATGATCATAATGGTTTTAAATATAACTAATATTAAGTGTCCTTTTAGAGTGTACTTTATGGCTCTGACCACAGGGTAAGCACATCAATTATGGCCTCCATGAGCTGGAGAGATGAGAGCATCTTGGTCACTTTCCTCATTGTGAGGATAAAATATTTGGCACCAAATATTTTAAAGAAGGGGAGACTTATTTCATCTCACACTTTAGAAGTCCTTGCAGGATTGGTGGCAGTGGCATTGTGGAAGGGCCTGGGCAGAGGAAAACTCGCCTCATGGAGGATAGGAAGCAGAGAGAGGAGGAAGGATCTGGGGAGAGAGATATGACCTTGCAGGCCATGCCCCCAGTGACCACCTCTTCCAACCAGAACCCCCTCCCAAAACCAAGCCATCACCGTAATCCACCACCTTCCACAAGCCCTGCCTTTGAGTGCCTGAGGCTCTGGGGGAACATCCAGATAGAAACCATCATAAGGAGGAGGACCACAGCATTGGCGGGATGGCAGGTGATGCTCAGAAGCTCAGGTACTTTGCTCAGGAAACAAACGCTGGCCCAGAAAGCAGCCCTTCTGTGTGGTGTTGCTGTGGTGCAGGTGGGCTGGGCCTGGAAGCAGAGATGTGGCTTCCCTCTTGATTCTGAGAGTCATGGTTCTCTTTTCTTCTCTTATTGCTATTGATTTCCAGCTGAAATGCTGAGACAGAGATTGGAAGACCTGGAACAGGAGCAAGGCCACCTGTCTGTGGTGCTCCCATCCCTGCAACCAGCCCTCAGCAACTTCCTGGGCCACCTGGTGACCCAGGCCCAGGCCACCCTCCAACAAGCCACTCAGCCGTGAGTACCTGGGGTTGCCCCCCCTCTCCTCGCACTTTTCTTCTTACAGTGAAGAGCTGGGAAGCATTGGCTGTCAAGGCCTTCATCTGCTTTTGTTCAGGGAGGAGTCCCTCATTTTGGGATCTTTTCCTATCAAGAAATGTTCTCCGAATAGACAGATTCTTACATGGTCCTCTTATCGCACTTCTACTCTCTTCTCCTTTGACACTGAAGCATCACCTCGTCCCTCTTCCTTTTTCACATGCACCTTTCCCAACTTGACTTTCTGCTTAATTCTTCTTTTTGTTTAATCGTTGGAGTTATTTCTTGTTTTCTACCCCAGTCTACTTTGTGAATTTATTGTGTTTCTATTTACTTAACAAACACATACATAATAGTCACTAAGACCTTCAGAAGTAACTAACTCAGTTTTTAAAATTTTCACTGCAACAGAATACATCATAACATCAAGCCCAGCCTGGGAAACTTATCAAAACCCTGTCTCAAAAAATACATATAACATTCACCTTTTAAATCATCTGTAAGTGTACAGAGCAGCGGCATTAGGTTCATTTGCGGTGTTGTACAATCACTACTCCTGTCCATCTCCAGAACATGGTCATCGTGCAAGACTGAAACTCTGGCCCCATTAGCCACTACCTCTGCACCCCTCTTGCTGCCCCCAGTAACCTCCATACTCCTTTCTGTCTATGCATTTTACTACTCCAGGGACCTCATTTAACCAGAACCATCATCATGCAGAATTTAGCCTTTCGGATAAAGGATAATGCTTAAGGATAATGTCCTCACCTTCATCCGTGTTGTAGCCAGTGTTAGAATTTCCTTCCTTCTTAAGGCTGATTATTTCATTGTACAGATAGACCTTATTTGGTTTATCCATTCATTCATGCATGAGAAGGAAGTCACTCACTTAGCATTCACGGTGATTCTGGGGTGGTGTTTTATATATTGATCACTGTGTGCACATAGGGATCTGTATCAACATCATCGTTCCATAGCTGGGCCTAAGGAAGAGGAGACAAGGGCTTGGGCAGACCCAGGGGTGAGTGCTGAGGCAGACATAGCATGGAGGTTCAGCTCGTGTCCCAGCACTGGGCTGCTACTTCAACGCTGAGCGCCAAAGGCTTCTGTTATTGTCTCTTTAGCATGACATGCAATTTGGATGGAGAGTAATGTTTACTATGGCCTCAGCTGGATCCCTTATAGAACGTGATTAGTTAAAATAAGATAGTGTCCTATGTGTTCACTTGTGTTAGGTTACATCATGGGTCACTGTTTACATTTGACCATTTTGGGAGCCGTCAAAATTGTGATTTTGCAGAATTCATCCTGGGATGTCTTCCCCAAAGTACAGGTCTTTATTGAATATTTGTTAAGCCAGTATTGATGCTGGCTTATTTGTCAGCTGGTGCCTTTTCTCCTTTTCCTCATGGGAGGTACCCATTTACTATGATATATGTCCCATTCACTTTCAAGTCCCTGTGACTTGTGTTCTTGCTGTCACTCCCCAGATGGCCCCTGTGGTCAGCATTAGGCTGGTTTTTGAACCTGAGTGGCGCTTTCCTTTCTTACTCTTGGTGTGTCTGTCATGATAATCACATGCGGGCTTTGGCCTCTGTTCTCTGTTCTACCCTCTCCTGGTCCTGCTACCTCCAGCCATCTCCTTGCCCCTGACACCAGGTCCTGTTCTTCTGTGTCCGCACACCAACGCTTTCCCTTCCGCCTGGGCTGTGTTCTCTGCTCATTGAATGGCGCCTCCTGTACCCGGTCCCATTGGAGTAGCAGCTTCGCTTGCCCCCTCTCCAGGGTGCCGATCCTCTGCAGGACACCTCCCTCAGCTTCACCGAGTTACCATTTTATCCATAAAAATGCACTCTTTTTATCTTGCTTTTCTGAAGTTTACTATCTTTTAACACTAACTCGACTAAACTTACTGACCTTTTCCCCATTCAGCCCTTGTCCTGTATCTTGGCCTTGTGACCTTGGCCTATGCAGGGATGCTGTGAGGACTCTGAGGTGTCCCCACCTCTCCCTTCCCCACTCCCCAGCCTGCCTGCCTCTGTGTCCCGTTGCTGCTCTTGTCTGCCTCTCTTATTCCTGCATCCCTGTCACCTCCACGACAGGGCCTTCCATCTGGTCTGTGAATGACCTCTGGCCAGTGCTCCTGACCCCATCACGGCTCATGCTCACCTGCATCTCCAGTGCCACAGATGGGGACCTCAGGCTGTGCTCAGTGGCTCCCACTGCATTCAGGGTGAACTTGATGCTCTTTGTGTGATGTGCAGAGCTCTGCCCGGCACTGTCCCATGTCTGGTGCCCCGTGTGTTTCCATGTCCACTGGCACATGCCGCGCATGGTCGCCAGCTGTTGCTTTCCCCTCCAGGCAGTCAAGCTGCCCTCCTCCCGGTGCCCTGCCCCTCAGTCATTTGTTATCCTGTGATTCGTTGAAGCTCAAGCGGCTGCACCTCTGTTTTAGTTCTTAAATCTGTTTCCCAGAATGTGTGTTCCCTTTGCAGGGTGACAGCTCCCAAGGGCCAAATGGTCCTGTGTTTGCCTTTGTCACTGAGTTCAGTGGCAGTGTCGCATATGTGTGTACACAGGATCACACGCTGATGTGACATGGGGAGAGAGAGAAAGAGGAGAGAGAGAAGACTTCCTCAGGTCCCCTGAGACCCAGCCAGCAGAACCTGTGCCCGAGGTTGGGAACCTACTTTCTGTGCTGTCTCCTCCTCTACTCAGCTGAGTGTGGCTTGGTGTGGCCTCCTAACCTCTGAACCCCTTACTCCCTTCATCAGAAAGTGAAGGGTTGAGTTAGGTCCCTATTTTCCAATCCTTAGTTACTGACGTATTGCCTTGGCTTTTCTTTTGACAAATTTACCTGTCCTGTTATTGCCATGCCTAGAAAATAGTGACTTGAAATCCACTTCTTTATTACATCCTTATAATACATGCTAACATGATTATATAGCTACTGATGATGAAAGACTCCTGTCCTTGAGACACCAGCTGCTCCTGTGGCCCCGTGACATCTGCCCTCATCTGGGTTGTTGGACTGGCCCGGTCCGGGAGACTGCAGTTCTCATAGCGGCCACGAGGGGGCCCTCAGACACAAACTCCTCAGGGCAGGGCTTTGAGTCCTGGGAAACATGACATTTTCCAATGAATGGTTCTTTTCCTGTGGAAATAAAATAGTTGTACTAACACGGCCAATTTTCAACACTAATCAAATGCACAGAGAAGTACCTCTTTATCTTTCTTAGGTCAAGTATTTGAGAATCTGATGATAGCTATAGCTGTCTTCAATCAGGGGCCGTGTATGTTTATACCTGCAAACTGCAGTCTGGGGGCTGAGCTAGTTACTCCTGGGGTGAGGGGAGTCTTTGGATCTAAGGAAACTTTACAGTGAGACTGAAGGAAATGTAAACACCCAAGTATAAGCAGCTACTTTTAAAAAAGTATTTTTATTGTTACTTTATTTTGAAAAATTACTGTTTAATTCACTTTTTTAATAAAAACATGTTTAACTTCTCAGAACTTAGGATAAGGCATGGCTCAGTGGTGTAGCACTTGCCTAGCATGTGTGAAGTCCTGAGTTCCATTCCCAGCAACACTGCATACCCACACCCACACATAACCCCCCCCAAACCCCATTACCTGAACTTGAACTTGTTAGAATAGCATTCCGAGTCACCCACTTTGTCACTGCCTTCATGGGTCACCATGGACCTCTGATAGTGGCCATCAGTAGGGTACAGATGTGGAAAGGTTCTGTCATTCTCATGCCTATGTAGAGTCGACCCATCCCATGTCTTAGTGACATCTTTGTCAGATGGCAGAAATGTCCAGGCTGTTCCTGTCTCTGATCTGCACCTCATCCTGTCCAGTTGGAAACCTGGCTATAGGTCCAGCTCAGAGCTCTCATGTCCTGTTTTTTGATCCACTTTCCTGTCACCTGCAGTTTACATGTGTAAGCATCTGTGGCCCTCTGTATGTGGGTGTCCACATGCCCATGCTTCTCTGGATCAAGTGTGGCTCCCCGAGGGCCCTCTCCATGCCTCCAACACTGACACGGACGTGACTTCCACCTTCTTTGACAGCCACCACCAGCACCCATGACTCCGCCTCCCCCATGGGAGGGGATAACGCCTGTGATGTCCCTTACTTGGTGGGAGATTGGCACACCTCTGCCATATGGCTGGTGGGAGTCACCCTGCCACTCAGTTTAGTCATCACTGACCTTGGGCAGTAAATGCCAGATAACTGCTGAGACCCCAGATGCCATGGGCCAACTTGGCCACCTAATTCCTCTGTGGATGGGGACAGTTTCATGCTCATGGCCACCACTCATTTGCATGTGCACAATTGTCCAGGTGTGTCTGCCAGTGGCTTCTCTGTGGAGAGAGGTCTGGGTGTTGCCCCTGGGTACAGCCTTGCGGGTGCCGCTCCCAGCCCTCTCTCGGCTCACTTCTGAGACACACATCGCACAGTTTTTTTCTGGAAGGCTCCTAGTAGGACTGGGCCTCGGCTTCCCATGTGGCAGTCCGCGTGTTAACACACTGTTTTCACTTTGTTCTCTGGCTCCTTTTCTCTGGTTTCTGGGGAGTCATTTTTTCAAATACAACCTACTCTCAGAACCGCATCTCAGTCTCAGCCATGGGAGGAACCCAAAGTCATACAGCAGCTCGCAGTGGAGAGAGTGGGTGCCCATCCATCTTTAAGGGGAGTCCAGTGGCTTCTGAGTTTCTTAGTTCCAGTGGGGAGTTTGCTTCTTCCTTGCTGCCTGGGATGGGCGAGCACCTCTCCTGGAAACTGCTTGTCCTGCTCTGCCAGTGTGTGGCTGGTGGTGTCCAGTGGTGGCTGATCAGGACCAGGCCCGCGGTGCTGCCTGTGCAGCCCCAGGAGCAGAGCCCGAGGCCTGCTGTGGGGGATTCAAAGTGCAGGCAGTTTGGCCCCTGCCCTTCTGCTCTCGGTTCTGAGTCCGGGGCCATGGGCGAGTCCCCCATCAATGTCACAGCAAGGTCGGAAGGTTTGCTTCCAGTCTGTCGGACCCCGTTTAAGAAAAATTGTTTTTCTTTTCTCCTAAGGCAGGAATTGGGCCACTGTTGCTCATTGGATGATAATTTCCTTGTCCATACTTTGTTTTTCTCTGACACACTCTTGTGTATTCCATTGGGTCTTCACCAGTGTATATGCTCACACTGGTCACATTTGTAACCTAAATTGGGTGTGCATACACACAAATGATCCTTTATCAAAACCGTATTCCAGAGGGTAATTTGAAACACAAGCAAGCAAAATATAGCAAAGTACAAAAATGAAGTGTGCTGCTTCCCATCTGCCGTGAGCTCTTTCTCCTCTGCTGCGCCGCCCTGCCTCAGAGCCAGCTGACTGTGGGCTGCACGCAGTTATGCTGGAGCCCGCTGGACGCTCCGTGCCGCTGTTCAGCGTGGCTGTGATGCATCCCCTCTGCGGACATGAAATGGATGTGGCAGGGAAGGAACTGGTGTTTTTAGCAGCAGGGCTCGTCAGAAGGGTGATCCAAGCATGTCCACCACATCCTACAAATGTCAGGTGTGGGTTTGGTTAGAAGGTTGGGGCACCCTGACCTGGCCTTGTTAACTTGTGGTGCCTCTAATATGTGCTCCGGATTTGTTCCAGTGCCAGATCGTCCTGTGCCTGCACCTGGCCTTTCCACTGGGGCTAGCTCCATCCGTGACAAGGCGCTTAGAGCTGTGGGCTCAGCTCCAGGTCAGGCTCTTCATCGTCTTCCTGTTCATCACATCTGTGCCCTTTGCCCTCCCTCTGAGACCAGCATGATCTGGAAATACTCACCAGGCAAAAATGCTGTCACTCGGGCCAACTGCCCTTCAGTGTGTAGTGTGAGGCCCAAGCACCACCCGTCCCCTCCAGTGCCCTGAGCAGGTTTGCTAAGGGATCCCCAGGCTGTCTCTCTTGGTCCAGGTGCAGTCTCAGAACCCTGGTCAACACAGGACCAGCCATTGCCCTTCTCACCCCTGCCTCCAGGCACCAGCCTTTTCACAACTCTGCATTTGACCCAGGAGTCAACACAAGTCCACGAATGTTCACAGAGAATCAATGAAGTGTCAAGGAACTGAGATGAACAGACACGGGCTCTGTACTGCCGGGGGCTCACGTTCACTCTGATGTTCCTGACTTCAGCCTCCTCTGAAATGGGTCTTCTCTGAGGCTGTGCAGAATTGCACAAGACGTGTTTCATGCAGAGCTGGCCTCAGTCTTCCCCATCTGAGAGGGGATTGTGCCTGTGCCTGGCTCTGCGGCCATCACCTCAGAACTCAGATCATCTGGGGAGAAGATGTGATTCCCTATAGGAATGGCTACAACTCAGGTAGATGCCATAGATAGGCAAAGAACAAAACAAAACAAAACAAAACAAAACAAAACAAAACAAACAAACCCTGAAGGGACCTGATGACTTCCCATAGGGCCTGTCAAGGTGGTGCCTGTCCCCATGCTTCTGTCCCCGTGTTTCTCTTGAGATGGACTGAAAGGTGACTCAAAAGGTGCTGTCGTAGGGTTTTCTTCCTCTGTCCCCTTGGAAATATGTGACCCTGGAATTGTCATGTGTGGACTGTTGCTGATCACAGCATCACAGGACCCAGTGACAATCTGCTCCAAGCTCGGATTAGAATAACCACATGCTGGAGACTAGAAAGTGACCTAAACCAAGGGTATAAAGCAAGACAGCTGTGACCCACATAAACTTCTCCATATTACCAACATGCCAGGGTATGTTTCTGAATCTTGATTTGGAGCTTGAGGGAGACCCCAAAAGTGATGCTACTATCATGGGGGAACCTAGTCAGAATCCCTTGTCATAACTCAGTAAGAGAAGGGAGAAAACAAAAGGTGGAAAATGAGGTGAGCCCAGGGACTCCTTAGAACTTGATTTGGAATTAGTAGATTATAAATAGAAACTTCCAAATAAAGACCTCCCTGTTCATTCTTTTCCTTTAAGTTCAGCAGAAGTCTGTGCTAAGCCCAGGGCATCAGGCACAGTTTTTATTAACCTAAATAAATATTCATGTGACCTGTGAGACAGTCATTTCTCTGAGTGGGATGGAACTGTGTAGGACAGTGACTTCTCTGTTCTCCTTACCCTTAGCTACCGCAGACCCGGTCATCTCTGCAGAGAGGGACGATGAACTACCTGGATCATCATGGCGGCTCTACAGTGTGCTTTTCTGCCCTCAGAGTGACCTTGGTGGTTTATGATGTTGTTTCCTGGAGGTTTATTTCTAGATCTGGAGCACACTTTGGGGGTTCTAGGACAGACCAGAATCATTTCTTATCACCATCCTCCCAGGAAGAGGGAGTGGTGGGTTTGCTAGTCCAGTTATCACTGGGGAGCAGGATGGCCGGCCGTGCTGCTTGGGAGAGCTGTGCTCAGCCCTTGCTGCTGGATGTGGCCTCTGTGCCATTTTTCTCACCATTTCAATAAGTGTTCCTGCCTGATAGTTTTTGGTCCAGCACAGAATGGCCATCTCTCTGGCTTTGCAAAAGCTACTGACATTAGTGTCTGAGAAGGCACCTCCTGCCTTTGCCTCTGTGGTCCTGGTGCAGGACACTGGTGGGCTCATGGTCGTCCTGTCCTTGCCCTTTCAATATCCCCAGTCAAAGGCTTCCGCAGGCAGCTGGTAAAGCCAATGACACTGGGGAACTTGAAACAGGGCGCTGTCCTGGTGAGCAGGTGGCAAGTGAGCACCTCACAGGTGACCCCATTACACGCCTGTCTGGACCCATCTGCTGTGGCAGCCACATCTTCCCTCTTTCAGTGTCCCTGGAATTGGCACTCGAAGGGTCGCGTCTTGCATGACACCCAGGGATGAAAATGTTTTCCCACGCAATTGAGGCTACTTTTGTTTTTTTCTTGTGGTGTAGCTCTTATTTTACAAATGGGTTTTATGCTTCCTTATATCATTGCTGGAAAGACAGTGGAGCAGATTTTTTTTCAGTACAAGGCAGACCCAGATGGGGGCCTTGTGAACCCTGGATCTGAGAGAGGGATCTTAGACGCCAAATCCCTGTTGACTGAGTGCTGTTCTAACATCGTACCCTGTGTGGTGTTTTTAATTTTTGCCCCTGAGGGGTTTGCTCATTTTACATACTGATTAGTTTATAGCAGCAGTGCTAATTTGCACTGACATTAGGGATTACATATTAAGACTCACTGAAGATAAAGGGAGCAGCATAGTAGAGACAGAGGGTGCGGGACTCTGAGGGTTGCAGGCGTGTGGGATGGAGATCTATCCCTGTTTTGTTACTAGGCTGTGATGTGGCTTGGGCCCAGCCTTGGACCCTAGGGACCCTTTTCTGTACCTGAGGCACAGGTATGAGAGACAGACAGAGGGGTTTCAGTTAATCACAAGGGCTTTTCTTATGGATTAAGTAATGAATGTGATTAACCATAATATAGAGAATTCCCAGTTACCCACTTGTACCTTCTCTGCAGCTAATTTTCAATTCTGTGTTGATTTCCTTCAATAACTCCCATCCCAATCCAGATGGTATCTATTTAGGAAGTTCAAGAAACTCTAAATATTAGCATAAGCAGAGCAAATTGGGAAATAAATGAGTGCAAAGAAATGATCTAATGCAATAGGAAACTGAATATAAATGACTTCTGGATTTTTTAGGCTATGGACTCATTAAATCATCCAACAAATATTTACTAAGTCCCCACTTGGGGCTTGGAGACACCAACATGAAATGAACTCAGGTACCCTTCAAGGCTCACAGTCCAGAATGATGAACTCGTGCTGCGACTCTGAAGCCAAGGGAGGAAGTGTATCCTCTTCCCAGAGATATTGATAACCCAAAAGGGCTTAGAAGCATGATACATGTGAATACCCTCAAACACATTGCACTTTTAGTCTTTGTTACTCCATATAGTCACCAGGTGTGAAACTGGTACTCATCCTCCTGAGGCAAAGATTATGACTTCAGGAGGTCAACGATTAGGACAGAAGTGCTCTGTCTACTTCCCCCAATGGCTCTGTTTTGTGTATGTGTCTGTTAGCGGGAAGGGGGGTCCTGCACACAGTAGGTGCTCTGTGGTCATGTGTTATATAAATGGAATCCTCATGCCAGCCATGTCAGCATTATTGTCATCATTGTCCCCATCTTCTTCCTCATTGTAAAAATGAGACAGGATCAGAGGGCTTGTGTAAGTCCAAGAACACTGTCAGAGAAAGGCAAGACCAAGGCCCGGCTGTGATCTTGACCTCCATGGGCTGGGCTCACTGATGTTGTGCTGCCTAGTGAATAGCTGGTGTGGGGAGGGATGTGGTTAGAAGCAAGGGGTTGGTGGAGGGGACAGACTTCTGAGCTTGCTGAGAAGCAGCGTGGTGTAGCATCTGCAAAGCACTGGAAACAGTGGGGGTGAGGACCAGCCGGTCTGCACTGACTCTTGAGCACTGCTTCTTGCTCTGTCTGTGGCCACCAGGAAGTCCCTCATTCTTCCCGAGATTTGGTTTCTTCACTGGCAAAGTTGATAATAACATCTTGTTTTAGTTCTGTAAAGACAACGGCAATGTATGCAGTGCGTTCTCAATTCATAGAAGTTAATTTTATTCTGAGTTCAAATATTTTTCTGCTAGTACTACTATTATTATTTGCCTTTGAGTGCATGAAACAAGAAAGAAACTTCTATATTGTGTGCATGTTATAATAAGTAAGTGATTTTTAGGGTTATCCAGCTTTATTAGTTAGGGTTCTCTAGAGGAACAGAATTGATAGAAAATGCATGCATATTTATGCAAGGGGATTTATAGAATCAGAGGCAGGAGAAGCCACAATGGCTGTCTGTGGAGAGCTGGAGGATCCAGTAGCTGCTCAGCCCAAGAACAAGAGGGATCAGGGATGCGGCGTAGTCTGAGGTTGAAGGTCTGGAAGCCCCTTGGAGAGTCACTGGTGTGAGTCTGTGCTGGAAGCCTGAAGACACTGTAGTCTGATGTCTAAAGGTGACAGCGGCAAAGCACACACCTGCTCAAGCAGACTGGAGCTCCTTAAAAACCTATCGACTTCTTTACCTTTTATTCCGTTGAGGCTACAAGCATATTGGATACTGCCACCCACAACTGGGGTGGCTCTCCCCACTAAATTTGCTGGCTTATAGGCCAGTCATCTCTGGAAATACCCCTCAGACACACCCAGAATGTGCTTTACTATTTTGCTAAAGAGTTTCCTAACTCAGTCAAGTTGGCATATCACAATTAACGGTCACACCAGGAAATCTGAATTTGTATGAGAACAGTAACTTCCCTATCCCTCTAGCTGCTGTTTTTAGACTGCCAGAATTGGAGGTACCATATCTGCTAGTATTGTTTCTGAAGGTATCAAGGCAACTGCCTTGAATATGGTTGGAGGCTCAGCTGCTTTCTAAGGGCCATGTTAAGGCTGGGTCAGAAGCTTCCTTAATTCTACAGTCCTGGGTTTGCTTCTTGCATGGAGGATATCTCCATGCTGGGTAACTTTCTAGTGATATTTGTGTCCCTCCTAATAGAGGAACTAAGCCAATTACTATTGTGTACACAATGGCAAGCATAATTCTTAGCATGTGGTAGGTGGGTATATCAATCACTTTTGCTGTGCACACCACAGTATTTTGACTCATGGTTTCAGAGGGCTCAGTCTATGGTTTATATCTCAAAGGCGGGAACAGAGTGGTAAATGGGCATGGTGGAGGAAAGCTGTTCAACCCATGGCAACAGGAAGCAGAGAGAGAGAGACAGGGAAAGAGCAGGGAGATAGGAAGGGGCCAGAGACAAGGGTATACCCTCCTCCCACCAAGCCCTACTTCCTAATAGAACATTCAGCTATTAACCCATCAATCGATGAATCCACTGTTGGGTATAGTGCCCCATGATCCAATCACTTTCCAAAAACCCCGCCTTTGACCACATGAGCTTTGGAGGGACATTTCAGATGAAACCATAACAAGGAACATGATAATGTCTTTTTCTGAATGAATACGTGAATATATGTGGTGGGATAGGAGGGGAAGGAGACAAACTTAGCACAGCACACCTCAGAATCAGTTACTCACTGTCTCAGTCCCTTTTGTATTTCTATAAAAGAGTACCTGAAGCTACATAATGCATAAATAAAGAGGCTTAATTAGTTCATGATTCTGGTGACTAGAGGGTCCAGATAGCACAGTGTCCCTCTGGGGTGGTGACCCCTGGCTGCATTGCATCACAGTATGGAGGGGAAGCAAAAGGGAAGTGGGAATGAGCAATGGATAGCAGCAGACAGGACAGGACAGGCCCACTTCATAGCACCCTGCTCTCAGGATAACAATCCCATGAGAACAGTGTTCACTCCCACAAGAAAAATACAGATTGCTCTTCAGCAACTTCTAGAGGCACCGCTTCCCTCCACATTTACATTGGTGAGGACAAACCAGATCCAAACCCAGTGCTCATTTTCTTATCCAAGAAATATGCAGGCAGCGAGACCCTGCAATTTCTGTCTCCCCTCCATAAGCCTGGGAGGAAACTCATGTGGCAGATGAGGTGCAGCTGTGAGGGGACAGGGTGGCTTGATGTGGCCTTCTCAGGACGTGAGTTTATGCTTCAAAATGCCTGAAGCCACAGGTATCTTCTCTGACCTTGAGGACTAAGGTGCCCATGGGGTTTATTTAAAACTCTGGCCTGTCTGAGAGCTGTGAGACAGGTTGGCTGTGTTAAAATATTGAAGCCAATAGTGCAGCTATTTAGTGTATGTGGTGGAAAACATTTAAGAAATTATTGTTATCAAAACAATACAAGCTCACTATAGAAATTTTAGAAAAGATTGGCAATAAATAATTCTGCTACCCAGAGGGAAGAGCTGACAGTATGTTGGTGAATAATTTTCCTTTTTAATTTTTATATTTATATTATTTGTATAGGATTTAGTTCAGATTGTACATATTGGCAAGAAACCTGCCATAGAAAAAAAGTAAATTGTGACTCTGTCATGCTGCCATATCTGCTTTCTGACCTAATTTCAGAGACTGTCCGCCCTTCAGGCTATGCCATGGGGCACGGCTCTGTCCTTGGATGGCCCCAAGGAGAGGGTGTTTTCAATTTGGGGCCACTGAGAAAAAATGTTTTTGTAGCTAATCTTTATGAACCTCTGTGTTATTTATGTGTAATACTTCAGAAGAGGATATAGGACCCAAAATTATGGTAAGATTTAAGTCTCATTTTCTACTCTTATCAAAGAATTACGGTTTATGAAAACGTCTGCCAATTTGTTAGGCAAGAGATGACATTTGTTGTTTGAGTCTGTATTTAAAACCATTTTTGATGATGCGCACTTTCTTTCTTTCTTTTTTTTGGATGTGTACTTTCTTTAACCCTTTGTCATTTCTCTTTTGGAATTGCTCATTGGTATTCTCGTCTTTTCCTTCTGGATTTAGTAGAACTCTTCCTGAGTTACTCAGTTATTTCTGCACTGAGTTAAAAGCCAAATACTCTAGGCTGAGCTCATCCTGCTTTGGTGGCAAACACCTGCCAGACCCAGGCTGAGGGCTGCTCATCAGCACATGGGTCAGTCCTGTGCCATGTGTCCTCAGCATCATGGCATCAAGTATATGGACTCCTGCAAGAAGGGTGGAGGGAGCCACGCAGGTCTCAGGTGGCCTCGGGCTGTCTTCTAGCAAACTTTTCTGAGGAGCTGTGGCCCAAGCGGCTGTAGGTCAGCCATGCCTCCCTGGGGTCTCCTCCTCCAAGAACACCCTGGGATTTTCTCTGTTGAGTGGCCCAAGACAGGATCCCCTGTGCAATAATAGAATGTGAGTCTCATATGTGACTTCAGTTGATCTAGTTGTGCCATTAAAAAGAGCAAGAAACAGGTGAAATTAATTAAAAATTAACTTTTTTGGCAGTGTACTGGGGATTGAACCCAGGACTTTCACTCAGAGCCTTTTTTAGTTTTTTACTTTGAGATGGGGTCTTGCTAAGTTTTAAATAGTTACCCAGGCTGGACTTGAACTTGGATCTCCCTGCCTCAGCCTCCCAGAGTACTGAGATTACGGTTATGTACCTTCACAGTTGGCAAAATTAATTTAACATTATATTTAATTATCATATTAATTATAATAATTATATTAATTATATTTAATCCAACCCAGTATTTCGAAAATATTTTCACTGAATGTATAATGAACATAAAAATATCACTAGTGCATTATCTTGCACTCTTTGTTTTCATACAAAATCTTTAAAATCGGATGAGTATTTTATAGCTATTCAGCTTATTTCAGTTTGGGCTCACCAAGTGTCACATGTTCAACAGCCACATGTGACCATAGAAGAAAGTGCAGGCTCCATAGCAGAAATTTGGCTGAGGAAAAACCAAAAGCCACAGCGGATTGTAATAAAAATAACATCCATTACAGACCTCATGCCAGCGATTCTGCTGAAGATCAGAAAGGCTGGGGGCCACTTTGTAAAATTTCTGACTAAAAATTCCTGGGGACCTGTCCACTCCTGTACCAATATATATGTGTTCCTTATGGGTCTCCGTAGAGTAGTGGTTATCACGTTTGCCTCACGATATGTATGTTTTTCTTTAAGAGCCAGCAGTGACTGTGCCCCAACCCCACTTGGAAGCAAGTCACAGCCCCCAGAGCGCACTGCCCAGGACAGCCTGCGTGAGGCTCTTGCAAGGCGGGACTGGGTTCTTCAGGAGAAGCAGCAGCTGCAGGTGAGAAGGAAACAGACATCGCATTTGGGGTTGGGTTTTCTCATCCACTGATGCCAAATGTGGCAAAATGGGTCTATGCTTTGCTGAAGGAGAGGCAGTGGGGGTGGCTGGATGGTTTGTAGGAATCGTGTCACGAAGGAGGGCCAGACTTTCCTATCTGCCATCATTTGACCTTAGAAGCTTCCCTTGGAAGGCAGACAGCCCCATGCCTTGGGAATGCTTTGCGGGAACTCCTGGC
>RJWT010024632.1:0-16403 GCA_004365215.1 Cuniculus paca | reverse complement strand
TCAGTAGTGCCATTATTGACATGAAGAAACTGAGACACAGTTTAACTAAGGATAAGTGGCTGGAGTGGTCACCATGGTGGTGTTAGGATTTGAATTGAGTGTTCCCAAATTCATTGCTTAGTTCAGAGAACATATTGATTGTTTATTGATTGATTTTGGACAAGTTAGATCAATGGGCATAGATGAGTTCAAAAATAGCTACTATTAACCGATTGCAAGTCTTAAAAGGAAAATCAAGTGGAAGACTTTGGGTCTCCTTTTTTGCACTGATCCCTGTTAACATCAATTAGACTTCGCCCTGCTATGATATTCTAATTTTTAGCACAAAGAGAAAAATGAATTGATTTCAGGGTTGATGTCTCTTAACATTTAAAAAGAAATAGTTCCACTGAAAATATGGGCACTTTAGCAATAGAATAAATGGCTTGACATTTGTGAGGGCAAAATAGTCAATATAAAGACAATTTTCATATTGAAAAATAAATCATTAACATGGCTATTTCTAAGTTCGATTTTAAAAACTTGAGTATATCATTAATATATATTCCTTCTACTTTCTCTTGATTAAGGCAGTCTCTGTCACAAAGAAGGAGTTGGCTTGCCTGTTACCCCTGACTGTTGGCTGTTCCAGCAGACTTAATGTTTTCCTCCTTCCTCACTGTTCTAGTTCCAAAACAAGAACCCATTCCATGTTGAGCAGATTCAGAGTGTCAGTATGTTGATGTAGTGTTGTAAACATCACTGTCACAGAAGCATTCTGTGAGAATCTATGTTCTCTCTTTTCAATGTTATGACAATAGATGTAATCTCATTCCCTTTGTTATGGTTTAGTTTAAAAATGACTCCCAAAATTCTCCTCTGTTCACAGGCAGGGATTTAAGAAGGTGGTTGGGTCATGGGGGGGAGGGGCTGTATGAAAGGGGTGGTCACTGGGGCATGTGACCTGAAAGGGTGCATCTCCCTCCTGGCTCCTCTGTCCACTCTGCTTCCCAGCGGCCATGGCGTAAGCAGCTTTTCCTCGGCCAGGCCCCTCTGCCATGCATTTCTGCCTTAGAGTGAGCCTACCATGGATTGTAACCATAAGCCAAAAAATCTTCTCCTATATTGTGCACGTTGGGCATTTTGTTCCAGTGACAAGAAAGTGACCAAGACACCTCTCTTCTTAAAAATGAGCTGGCCTCAGTGACTGGTTTTGAATGAACAGAATGCAACAGAAAGATGCTGTGTGCCTTCTGGAACTAGTTTAGAAAAGACAGCACAGTTTCCTCCTGGTGTTCTCTCAGGATGTTTGCTCTAGGAACACAGGCATCACGTTGCAAGGAAGATCAGGAAACACAGAGAGGCTATGTCTATATATTTCAGCTGACAGCGCCTATTGAGGTCCCGACTAACAGCCACCATCGAGAGCAGGTGGAGAAGTTGGGAAGACCTGGACATACATCGTCCTTGGTCACTCTGCAGTCAGATGAGAGATCCTGAGTGAGAACTGTTTTGCTGAGCCTAGTCAATCACTAGCACTGTGAGAGGAAATAATAACAAAATGACTGTAGTTGTTTTAAGCCACTGTATTTTGGGGGATTTGTTACATGACGTAGATTACTGGAACAGCATGAAAGCAATGTGGATTTCATTTGGCTCCTCACGGTATAAATGTCATATTCCCCCTTAGGTCTTCAGCCTACTGATATCTGTCTCCCATTGCAGACTGAAGCCGCCAAGACATGTGATTCATGTTGCAAATGAATAGCTGGAGCATAGAAGATGAATGTGTGTGAGCAGGTGTGTGTGTGCACATGTGTGTGCATGCAGATGAGACACAAAACTACTTAAAACATCTGCACTCTTTTGGTCCTAGAGATCTTTTTAAAGACCTGAATTCACCAAATTTTCTTCTCAAGAGTGTCCACCTTTGGATTATTTCTGCAAATCTCCTGCACTTGAGCCTCCTCCTCAGCTGTGACAACATTCCCCCCAAGGAGATGCCAGGGAGGAGTAAACAATGGGTGCTGGTGGAGCAGATACATTGTTAATCTCCTGAAGGACAGACATACTTTTACCTACTGTCCCCCTAAAGAAGCAACCAGAATTTCTAGCTCCTGCTGTCTCAAATAAACCTGACCAAAAGACATATGGGTCACCTTTATACTCCATAATCTTTCGCTAAGATGGCAGAATGCTCCAGTATTCCCCATTGTGTTTGGAAACTAGTAATTCGAATGGATACGGGAGGAGAAGGAAACTCAACTTCAAAAGTTCAGAAGTTAGTGGCAATAAAGACAGTAGATGAGTTCCTATTTAGGCATGCATAAGAAAAGGGATTGGATATAAATCCAAGGAGTGATCCCAGTTATTTGTAAGGACAGGCAAGGCTACATTTGGAATACTATACAGGGTTCCAGTCACCTTATTACAGAAGAATATTACAGGAATGGAGGTGGTATGACTCAGGGCACTGAGAGCCACACAGGGATTTAAAGGATCTTAGTTATTCAGAGAGGTATTCTTTGGCAAAGGAGAGATTAAGTGGGAACTCATTATAGAATAGACAATTCTGAAGGGAGTACAGAGGATAATTGTTTCAAGGCTATTTGAGTTAATGTCAAATACAAGAACAAGGGGTTAGTAACTTAAGCTAAGAAAGTGAATTTAGACAGGCATTTTCTGAATCAAGAGTAAATGATATAAAACGAAGAATTGAAGATGATGAAAATAAGGGACATAGATTTTACTGAGAAGAAAACATGTAATTGTCCCGGTTTAGTTCATTTGTATCAAATAATGAAGAGTGATTTTTTCTTTTCCACTTTGAACAATTGCTTCTTATTAGCAGTGTTAAAGTTAAAACAGCAGTTACAGTAACAATAATTTTAGAAAATCTAGAGCAGATGTTGCTAAATTGAAAGAAAGAACACATGGTTAAGAACTCATCTTTTCTTTGTCCTAAAATGTTATGGATTTCTGAGCTGAGTCTACAAAAATACATTAACATTCATAAATTTGCACCGATGGACAATCCTGATGAAATTCCTCTTTTCCTCGGGTGACTGACATAACAAGTGCTAGATACTATTTTACCTGGTGAAAATTGAAGAGGGGAGCAATGATATCATGCATTAAAATACTGACCATAAGCAGTGGTTTGTTTCAACTCCATCTCAATAAACATAACATGGCTCAGCCCACATTTAGGAAGCAGCTCCAGTGATGTTCTAGGCACTGCACAAAATCCAGGGCCTAGAAATAAGACCCTGAATGGTATCTGATCAGACTCCATCTCAATTCTCAATGAGCTTCAATGGCACGATGACACTGATATCACAAAACAAAGGGAAAACAGGATTGGTGGACAGGGGGGGCCTATGGAGGGATAATGTGGGCCATAGGTAGAGAGTAGTGCTTAAAGGCTTGAGGTTAGTTTGAAGCCCTCCTGCACCACTGGCTGAACTATCTTGGACAAGTCACTTCTCTGTGCCTCGTTTTCTTTATCTGTAAATGAGGGTGATAATCACACTGCAGAATGTGGGTAGAAAATAAAGTGAAAGGATGCATATGCCCCACACTTGCTAGTACACAGCGGGCATCCCCAAATGGCAGCTACAACTTGAGCTGAAGGTGCAGAAAGGGTAAAGACCACCGAAGCAGGAATTAGACCTATCTGATGTGCGTAGTGGCTATTATTATTGTTGTCATCATCACCCAGAATCTTCATACTGAGCTACGTGCCTGGCTTTTTTTACATTTTTAAAAATTTGAGACAGAATCTCCCTGGTCACTGAGCTCAGTCAGGGCTTGAACTTGTGATTCTCCAGCCATACTCACACAGAGTGTTGGGATGATGGATGTGTGCCACTATGCCCAGATGAGAGCTTTTACTTTCTTTGAGCTCATATAAAATGGAGAGAACAATAGTACCTTCTCATAGTGCTGTGTACAGTAACAAGTGCTTACCACAGTGACTAGCATTTGGTAAGTGTTCAATGAGGGTTAAATTAACTGCTATTGTTACTATTTTAGCCTGCGTTAGTGGAAAACATCAAACTTATATTAAATAGCTTAGTTATTTTTTCTTTGGTTCTGTCACAACTGGAATATAAACTAGCCTTTTGCCCTCACTTGCCTTGCTGCCATTCTCCTCACATATTACCAAGTACACCAGGGTTGTCAGCAAAGAGTCTCAGAGTCTGATTTGTGGTGTACATTAAAATGAAGTCACCATATACTGAGGTTCAGTAATAACTCATGGAGAGGAAGTTGCTTGTTTTATTCACACAGATTATAATTGTAGTATAGATACTATGACAAGGAAGCTTAATAGCAAAAACATTGGGAAGCTAGGTTTTTTAATTATGGAAAATTCTAAACATATGCCAATAGTAGAGTTATCAGTATAACAAATCTCCATGTAAATCTTCCCAGTTTAAGGAGTTATTGGCACCCAATCAATCTTGTTACCCAGACTCCTTTCCCACATCACTTCCTTTTTTTAAACATATCACAGACATAAAATATTTTCTTCAGTGCTTCAGTATGTACCACTAAAAGACAGGCTTTGTTTTTTGAGCTGATCACAATGCTGTCGTCTTACCTACAAAATTAATAATAATTCCTCTATATCAACAGATAATCCAATAGGTGTTCAGATTTTTCTAATTGTGTCATAACTTCTTCTTTTACAATTGATTTGTTCTACTCAGAATCCAAACAAGGTAATACTTCACGTCTTGTTGATATGTTTCTAAAGCATTTTTAAACCTCTATATCCTCTCCTTTTTATCTTCTTGTTACTTATTCATAAAAGAAAGTGGATAATTTTTCCTGTAGAACTCCCTATGGAACACTCTGGGTCCGCTGAATGCACTCCCAGAGTTCAAACATTCTTTTGCTCCCCATATGCCTGTAGTAGTACCTAAGCCTTAATTGTCATGTGTGTACTTTGTGTTACATCAGGAGTTACCTGGTTCTGGCTGCTATTTTTTTCTGACAATTTCACAACTGATCAGTAGGTTCCAGTGTTGCTGGCCTGATTTATCATATAAAGTTTACTACTGGACTTCCATCTAATAGTTTCAGCTGCTAGCAGAATCTAAAGATGGCTCTAAAGAAGCAGGGATGTAAGGGATCATGCCAGGCCGCAGCAGGTGTGGATGTGTGCTGTCCGCCAGGAGAATGAAGACTTCTCCCCCAGCAGCCCAGGCTCCTGTGGGGTAAAGCCCTCTTTATCCTCCTCATCTTCTGTCTGTGTCCCCTCCCTACTCACAGCAGAAGACCCCCAACCTCACAGCAAAAGCCACCGTCTTCCCCACATCCTCCCAGCCTCTGGCCTCACCTCCCCAGATGGGTCTCCCTGCCTGGCATCGTCTACCACTGCTTTCACAGCCTTGACGGAAGTCCAGTCTTCTTTCCTAAAGAGCAGGTCCAGCCCCTGCAGTGATCACATCAGTGCCTTTCCATAGGCCTCAGATGCTCGGTGAGTTCCAGGCACTCACAGTGACTGTTCCTGACACTCCCCTCGACTATGCCACCGAAGACCCCTCACGCCCAGCTCTGGGGGTTGGAAAGTCCACATCATGCAGACAGGCCTCTGCCAGACTCTGCAGTTGGTGTGTGAACGTCTCAGCTCTCAGGCCAGCAAGACACACTCTGGGGGACCTCCCAGAGAACCCGGGGGACCCAGCTCTGGTGGATAGCTAACTTAATGACATGTCCCTCATGGGCTGTCTTCTCTTTCTCTGTATCCCTTTCCATTCCCCAACCAGGGTATTCCCTGCACCTTCAAAGAAATATTTGTATTTTTACCTCGAAGCTGTTTCTGAAAAAACTATGGCTCCTAGAACCTGTGCTTATCTTGCAAAGCCACTGAGCACCTCCCTGCTTGCAGCTCCAGCGGGAACTTCCCGGGCCTTGTCTCACTGAGTCTCTGGCCCCATAGGCCTTTGGTGAACTTTCTCTTTCATGAAATACTCTGTGCTACCCTGTGTGCCTGGTTTTCTTCATAGCTCTGGTCACTGCTTTACAATCACCTTGATGGATGCTTTTAGATCAGTGTTACTAAGACGTCACTCACATACTTGCAACTCATCCCTTTAAAGCAAACTCCATGGTTTTAAATACAGCGGTATATCGGTTCATGAACTTAATTTGTTCCACAATTAAGGGGAAGATGGTCGCGTTTGTGTTTGTGCAGGGAAAGTGGCTGTGGTCATGTTCGTCACCCGATGTGGAGTCTACGAATGCAAGCAAAATTTGGCTGAATGCTTTCGTCCGTGAACCAAATTGTTCACGGATAGAGGCATTCGTGCACTGGGGTATTACTGACCCAGTTGTTTGGTCATCACCACAATCAATTTCGTAACATTCTCGTCCTGAACAGAAACATGATCCTCATCAACAACTGCTCCTTATTTCCCTAGGAACATACATGTACAACTTTTGTGTGGGCATATGTTCTCATTTATTGCTGTGCTGTAGGTTTAACATTTGAGGAACTACCAGACTACTTTACATTCCCCACGTGTGCTCCATCCTCAACTGCACCTGTTACCGTCTTCTAATTCTGGCCATTCTGGTGGGTATGAAGTGGGTTCTTTTTGTAGTTTTGGCTTGCCTTTCCCTACTGGCTGTTGATCAGCATCTTTTCATGTACTTGTAGGTCACCCATATGTCTGCTGTAGAGAAATGTCTATTCAAATCCTTCATCCATGGGCTGGTTTTGTGAACATGGGCATTATTCCAAGGTCAGTCTTGGCACCCTTTTTCTTGTCCCTACACACATACACTTTAATACTTGCTCCTTGTCCACTCCCTATTCATTTATTCAGTCATGTTTTCATTAAAAAATATTATTTAAGCTCCTACAATGTTAACGGGCTCAGTAATGATGATGAGGTCCTTGATATTGGGGAGCTTGGAAGCTTGCATTTGAGGAAGGAGTGCTGGAGATCAAATCCAGGACCTTGCACATGTTAAGCAAGTGTTCTACAACTGAGCTACCCCCTTCCCCAGGCTGATATGAAATAAAGGAGCAAGTGGGCAGGGTAATGTAAGATAGTGGAAGAGCTATGACAACCACACAACAGAGTGGTGAAAAAGTCTTGATGGTGGTTAATACTTTAGAGTAGGGGTCAAGGACGGTCTTTTTAACGAGATGAGACTTACATGATAACACAAAGCAAAACATAAGAAGCATCCTAGGTGAAGGGAAACAAGCAAGAGCAATGAGCTCTGTGTGCTCCAGAAGTGAGGTGGCCACTGGGGTTGGGCTGGGAAGACAGCAGCAGGACCTGGAAAGGGGCAGGCAGGTCCTTCCTTTCCAAGGATGGTCACACAAAAGTTGACTGCATGGGGGGGGGGGGTTCTTGGAATGAGCCCTGCTGTGAGGCTAGGGGGAGCAGGCCAGAAACCACAAGCACACAGGTGTCCTTGGAACTGGAAATGAAAGCTTCCCAGTGCCTGCTCTGTACCTAATTACAACTCTTCTCACACAGACGCAAAAAGATGCAAGACTCAAGAACAGCTAATAAATAAAAAACTGGCATGAACCATTATTCTGCTTAAAATAGAAAAATAAAACCCAAACCATCACTACAAGGTGACAATTTATGGTATTGGAAATGCCTTCAGAAGTCTTTTTAGAGTTTCGTGTTGAATGTTTATGGAAGGTATAAAATTCTTATAATGCCAGCGTTTTATGAACAGTGCAGTTGGCAACTCCTTTTAGTCTGATCTCTGCTTTCAGGAAATGTGGGTTTTCCTTCATTTATTCATATTGTTTCCAGTCCATCAAAAATAGACAAGATGGAACAGGGAAGTCCATTTGTACCCTTCTTTTCGGAAATAATTGCCAGAAGCACTTTATGGTTGCCAGAGTGACTCCCAAGCTAGTGGTCCTCTGTTAAAACTGTGTGTTTCCGCCTCGCCTTTGTATTCCTCCCCTATTTCTACCACCCGCAGGATAATTGAGATGGGAGAAGCAGCTCTTCGAAATTCAGTGCTATGCAAAGGGCAAGATGAGGGGTGAAAATGACCTATGCAGAAGCCACCCCGCCCCAAAAAAGGAGACACAGACTCCCACTGTCCAAGAATAAGCTTCATCAA
The DNA here is from genome assembly GCA_004365215.1 of Cuniculus paca. Classification (NCBI taxonomy): domain Eukaryota; kingdom Metazoa; phylum Chordata; class Mammalia; order Rodentia; family Cuniculidae; genus Cuniculus; species Cuniculus paca. The sequence goes on along the minus strand of RJWT010024632.1, from coordinate 8,309 downwards.
AGAGTTAGGAAAAGCTCAGTTTACCAAATACACAGATATGCAAAGCCATATGCATGCATTCATTAAGGCAATGTGAAGGAGGAGGAGGGGATCTGAGAAAATAACAAAGCTGCAGAGTATGCGTGCAATGATTTTTCATTCTGTTTCGCTTCAGCTCTGCCCCTGCAACAGAGGATCTAATCAATCTGCCGGCTATTAAGTTTGTTAATTGATAATGCATACTAATTAGGCTGTGCGCAGTTACTTAAGAGACTTTGCTAAGGTGATTGTAGGCACAAGTCCAAATGGAGTTTAAAGTATTCTGTGTGAGGTTAAAACCCATCAACCAGAATAGATGGATTTTATATTATAACAGAAGGCACAACATACCCATAAGTATTTAATGTATTGCACAGTTATCCATTATTACATACTTTAACTCTACAAAATAATTAAAAGTGTAAAAACAGCTACTAAAAACTATAACTAAATCACATTGGTGAGGGTGTGAGAAAGTGTCAATGAGAGTGCTATTTTCTCATCAAGGTAAATGTTTAATTTTCTCATTTATGTTTGGGAACAGTCAGGGTGAGCAGGGTGGGAGACTCTGTGAGAAGCCAGACTTAGTGAGCTGCCTGGACACCAGAGGTGGAGACAGTCTCTTGTGTCAGGTTGTGATGCCCGTGATTCCAAGGTCAGCCCTCCAGGGGCTGCCCGGTTGACCCACAGAAACATATAATCTAGGAGCTCAAGGTCAAAATGTGTTTATCAAGCATAAAATCAGCTGCTGGTGGTATGGTGGGTACCCTTTCTAGTGGAGGGCTACTGCTGTGGGAGTGGACTGAGGAGGACATTCAGGTGTCCTGCAAATGTTGCTTTAGACAATGTTCAACAGGGATGGCTTATGCTTCTCTGCATCTGGGAGAATGAATCAGTTCAATCTAACCCTTGCCCTCCTCCACATGCTTAGTTGGGTGCAAAGACATTTAGCCAGATTAGAATAATGTCTCACTTTGCTCTGGTGAATTTCTTAGAAATTCAAGTGGGTCAAGAACCAGGTATGGCTCAGAAATCACCTCATATGACAAGCCCTCATACAAGAAGGTCAAAATTCCATAGGAAGTCTTGAAATCTCCTTGTTCTGGAAGATTCAGAGATTCACCTCATGGGCTCTTTATTCAGTCAGTCAGTAGACCTCTCTTGAGTAGATTCTATTTTCCAGGCACTTGTGCTCAGCTCTGAGGATGCTGTGGTAAACCAAAGGGTGGAGTCTTCTAGCCTTCATACAGTTTAGATACCAGTGCATCTAATAGATGCTACCAGAGGAACTTTTTAAAATTGGAAACTTGTTCATGTACTTCCCTTCTTACAAATGACTGATTCCTCCAGGTTGAAGTTCAAATTCTTTATATGACATTTGAGGTTTTCCAGTCTTACCTCGTTATACTTCCTCCTTACAACATATATTTTTTGAGATGCTTCTGTATTCTACATACTACATAAAGTGCTGGGTATACATCAGAAATCCAGTAGATACAGTCCCTGCCTTTAGGGGCTCACTACTGGGCAGACTTTATTTATAATGTGGGTTTCTCATATTCAGGGCAAAATCAGTCCATGCATTTGTATCTAAAGTTGGCTAAGCCCTGGGGTTTCTCGGTAGAACTATAAAATGGTAGTTGGCTGTCCCCAGGAATGGTGTTTCAATCAAATTACTCATAAATGGCTGCTATGGACAAGGCTCAAATGTTGGGGTCTTGGTCCCCAAAGCAGTAAAGTTCAGAGATGGGGCCTTTTGGAAGTGACTAAAACATAAGGGTTTTAATTTCATGAATGGATTAATTCATTGTTGAATTCATAGCCTAATGAACAGGACCTAATCAGATGAAGAGAGGTCGCTAGGGGCAAGACTTTGAAGGGTATATTTTGTCCCTCATCCCTTCTTTGTTGGTCTCTCTCTCTCTCTCTCTCTCTCCCTCCTTCCTGGCTGCCATGAGGTGAGCAACTTTCCTCTGCCATTCACTTCTGCCATGATGTTTCTGTCTTGCAGCAATGAACCTAGCTGACCATGGACTGAAAGCTCTGAAACCAAGAGCCACTATTTATGTCGGATATTTTGTCACACTGGCAAGAAGTTAATCAACACTGGCTTCAATATTTTAAAATTTTGTATTAGTACACACATGCAGGGCATAATGTTTACATTCCTTGTGTAGAATTGGTGCATGTACACAACACATCTTAATTCTTAATTTTACATCTCATTCTTAATTTTACATTCTTACAATTCTACAACACATTCTTAATTTTACATCTCCTTTCCCTCCTCACTCTTCCTCCTTCCTCCATCTGTGGATCACCTTCCCATTTGAGAAAGATCTATCTCCCTACTTCCTATTATGGTAAAACCTTGTGAACACAATTTGTTCTAGAAACATGCTTGCAATTCAAAGCACTTGTATAGCAAATCAGATTTCTCCATGAGAAATAATGGAAACTCAGATGATTTGCTCCACAATCCAAAATATTCATATAAAAATGAATAATAGCATAATATAAGGTGATAAAGAAAAGACAAATATTAAAAAAATGAACAAATTAACCTGCACTTATCTTTGATGAAAGAGGAGGGTTATTGTGTAGAATGACTTACACCATCACCAACAGAATTGCTGCTCTCTACTGGTTCAGTGGAATTTTTTGCAATTTTAATAAGGAGACTATCCACTGACACTTGCTTTTGCTTCCTTCTGAAGATTTCATGAAAATGTGACATTCCATTATCATGAACCAGATCATGCACTCACACCACACTTATCTGGGTGGTGCTTATGTATAAAATTTTGCACTGTTTCCCACATTTTACACATCTCCCTAATCTCATTTGAAGTGAGGGATTTGTCCATCTTTTTCTCTTCTCCAGATGAGATCTCCTCCACAACCTCTTGCTGTTGGGAGATTATCACTCACACTCCAAGAGAAAGAGAGAGACAGACAGACAGACAGACCAAGGAGAGAGGCAGAGACAGAGAGAGGGGAGAGAGAGAGAAACCATTGGCTCAGTTATGATCATGTGGCATTCAGTGTCACCTACTACTCGTTTTGCAAGACATCACTCCTCTATCAAGTTAAAATTTATTGAACATGTTGCTCATCTTGCAGAACAGTCACAGAACAAGTCACTCACAATCCAAGATTTTACTATATTTTTATTTTGCTTTTTATTTATAATGTGGGTTTCTCATATAAAAGAAACTGTGATATTTAAACTGGTGTGTCTGATTTATTTCACTTAATATTATGGTTTTGAGGTATATCCATTTTCCTATAAGTGACTAGTATTTCATTGTGTGTAAGTACCACATCTTTTCTTTATCCATTTATCTGTCGATGAACATACAGGATGCTTTCAAGATTTAGCTTTCATGAGTTGTGCTGCTTATTGGTGGTGGTTGTCATTTTGTTTTGTTTTTGAGACAGGCTACCACTATGCAGTGCAGGTTGCTTTAAACTCACTTACATAGCCCAGGCTGTCCTAGAACTCATGGCAATTCTCCTGCCTCAGCCTCCTGAAGGCTGGGATTACAGGTGTATGCCACCACGCCTGGCTTGAGCTCTTTATATATTTTAGACATTAGTTCTCTGTCTGAGGAATAGCTGGTAAATTTTTTTTTTACCATCCTGTAGGTTGTCTTTTCACTCTGTTGGTTGTTCCTTTTGATGTGCAGAAGTTTCAAATTTTGAGATGATCCCACTGGTTGATTCTTAATGTTATTTTTTGTACAATGATGGTTCTGTACAGAAAGTCCTTGCCTGGCCTATGACTTCAAGAGTTTTACCTAGTTTACCTTCCAGTAGGTTAAGTGTTTCTGTTTTAACATTTAGTTCTTTGATCCATTTTGATTTTGGTTTAGTACATGGTGAGAGACATGGGTCTAGAGTCAATCTTCTGTATATGGATTGGTTTAAATATTTTTGAAACAAATGGGGGAGGTGACATTTTAAAAAATTATCATAGGCTAATCTACAAACTATTTTAAAAGCAGGGGTAGGTGACAAGTTCCACAGATGACTACTAAGCGGAGGAAGGTCTCTATTTTATTTCCATTCTTCAGGCCAACAGAGTTCTCACAACAGATTTGGATGCTAGCAGGAGCCTGTGATGTAGACAGTGTACACTTAATTAACAAATGAATTGTGTTCCTACAGCGTGACCATTGAGGTTGGAGTTGATCCATACTGCTTTGTTTTAGAGATGACTGAGTTCATCTATTTTGAGACGGCTGAGTTCAAGGAGTATACGTAGGCAAAATTCACCAGTGAATAGTTGGTTGAAAGTATCTAAGAGAAAAAAAAATAACTGGAGTTTCATTATCTTTACAAGCCAAACATTCTTAACTTGATCAAATATCGTAACACAGGAAAAGGGTGAATAAAGATACTTTGCAATAGAATAGAACATTTTCAGGAATACTTTGTTCAACCTTGAATTTTGCTGAGTTTACTGAACAGAAATTTTAAAATTAGAATATCAATGGTAGTATTGTGTAAGTACAATAATTAATGTTTGGCAATCAGAAAAATACTTTTATTACCATGTGCCAATGGCACAAACATTTATTCTTGTTGTACCAAAAGGTGCGTTGAACTAAAAGTTTAAAACAATTGAAAACTACATGTGGAATTATTTTTCTTCCTCATTAGGAACCAGGGAGGGCACTGTGCTTTGACATGCTGATTCAAAAATGGCTTTCTGAAAACTGAATTGTTTTTAAAGTAGATTCCAGGTGAAGGAAACACGAATAAAATAAACAACTCTTGGTACTGACATTTATTTACTAAAAGTGAAGTCTTACTAATGAAGACTATTACCACCACATGCAAAGTCATTAGGGAATAGGTATTCTGTGGACTTTTACTGGGATGAATAGTGAATCTCTATGCCTTTATTTTTATTTGTGTGTATGAATTGAGAAAACACGAAGTAGTATTCTTTTCATATACAAATGTGAAGATTGATTGACCAGGATGGGTTAACTGCTAAAAGACAGCCTCAAGCCTCAGAGATGTAACACATAAATGAGTTTTGCTATTGTCCACCTCACAGCCCAGGATGTATTGGAATGGAGGCTCTGCCCCACCCAGTCTTTCAGGGACTCAGGCTTCTTGTAACTCTTGGCTCCCTCTTCCTCTGAGGCCTTTGCCTCTGCCATGGGATCCTCTGAATTTAGCTGCCACACACAGGAAAGAGAGGCAGCAGAACAGTCATGAGCCAGACCTAGAAGTGGTGCCCATCACTCCCACCTACATTCCATTGGGCAGAGCCCATCCCACTGCTGCACGCACTCCAGGGGAAGCTGGGAAAGATTGTCTAGCCAGGTGCTGAGGCAGAAAGGAGGAAATCTGAGGAACACCCAGCCAATCACCACTACCTAAAGTTGGCCCAAACAATACCTCCAGGAGAAAAGTTTCTCAGCAAACAAAAGATAGTGTCTTTTTTCACACTTGTTTACATTGAGACAGTCCCCACAGCGACATCATGCACTAGATATCCTCTCAGAGATGTTTAGGAGATGAAATATGATTTGCATAGCAAGGTTTGCACAAAAAATACAGCAAGAATTCCAAGGAACTTTTCCTGATATTAAAGTGCATGATTTGGGTCGGCCACAGTTCTTTGGTTTCTGAGCCCGTGGCAGTGGGTGTGTGTCCTCTTTGGTTCGTCTGTACCTTCTATGCATGCCTGTTGCATACATAGCTCCTACCTCTGTCCTACCATTCTTAGCACTGTTCTCAATCTACTGGATACTCCACTTTTCTGACCATATACACCTTCAATTTAGAGTTGGAAGGTGCAGTTATTTAACTGCATCTTGTGATGACGAGGTGGACAGGTGCTAACTGGTATACCAAGGGGTATAAACAAATTTCACAATTTGTTATGGCTTGTGTCTAGATGTCACCCACCAAAGTCTCATGTGGTCATAGATGGAACTTTTCAGAGGTGGCTAGATCTGGAGAGTGTGATGCTGGGATCAAGGGTGTATAAGTACTAAATCAGTTCACTGACTGGTTTGGCGTAATTCTGAGTGTGGGTAATGGAAAGGCCCATGGTGAGTAAGTGCTATCTACCCTAAGGGCATGTAGCTTGGCTAGAACATAAGGGACAGAAAGAGGGCTGCTTTGCTGCCTTCTGTTTGCTATGAACTGTTTTACCTCTGCGATGCCCCTCTGCCATCCACTCTCCCATGGAGCCAGCCAACTATGAACTGAAACCTCTACAAACTGTGAGCTACGTAAACCTTTCCTCCTTTACCTTTGGGTGTCTGGTATTTTGTCTCAGCAATGAGAAAAAGAAACTAGGACACAATTCTTTGACTGAAGACTACCTGATCACAAATCATAAGTTTATCCATGCGCATGTACAGTCGCCCTTGTAGGAAGTCCACAAAAAGAAAGTAATAATTTTCATTGCAATAAACCCACCAGTTGAATTCTTTTAATTGCTAAACTTCAGTGTTGTCACAATACTAATTGATATTCAAAAATATAGATGCTAAGTTGCATAACTTTTCAATAATATATAATGCACTGATACATCACACTAATAGATAAAAAATACTAATTCGACCTGTTATATACTATCTTTTCTTGTTTTTCAGCTATGAGAAAGCTGATTTATTTCATTCTAGTTTTGAGATAGGCTTGATTTAATTACAGCAGCAATTCTGATATTATTCTATTTCTCATCATGCTTTCATAATTATTTTCCAGGTATAAAGTCTTTCTTATACAACTTAGTATTGTACAAATAATTATTTTTGAAAAGTGAGCATCATAAGTACAAGTGCTAGGCAAAACTGGACACTATTTACTCTCAAACTGAGCTATTTTAAATAAGCTAGAAAGAATGAAGAAAAACTTTTGAGTTGTCTGTCAATTAACATGCAAATAAAAATTATTGACATTCATCTTGTTTCTACTGTCAATTAAATTATGTTAATTTTAAATTTTAAAAATGAAGATGAATGAATTTCTCTTTTATGAAGAATCAAATTATTAAAAATGATGCTTAAGCCGGGTGTGGTGGTGCATGCCTGTAATCCCAGCACTCGGGAGGCTGAGACTGGAGGATCGTGCTGAGTTTGAGATCAGCCTGGGCTACAAAGTGAGCTCAAGGCCAGCCTGAACAGCATATTGAGACCCTGTCTCAAATACACAAGGGCCGGGGGTCTAGCTCAGTGGCCTAAGCACCTGCCTGGCAAGCGTGAGGTCGTGAGTTCAATCCCTGGTGCCACAAAAAAAAAAAATGATGCTTGTTGGCTAGTACATTGAAGGGAACAGAAAGTTACAGAATAGTTCGGTTGTATCAGGTTGGAGTCTCATACAGTATCTGAGTTAGTCAGGGATGCATTGGGAAGCCTGGCCTTCCCCACAAAAATGTTGGGGTTTTTGAAAGTCTTATTCATGCAATGGTAACTCTATAGCTAACTTCATACCTGCTATAGAGCCAGGCCCCCTCTCTCTTCCTTTCTAGGTGTGTTGCACATTTTATGGTCAAAATGCAAGCACTATGTCTGCATTCCAGGAAGGAAGAGGAGAAAGATGGCAAAGCCCTGCTCCCAGAAGCCCCACTCAGAACAGCTCTTCCTGCCTCCTGTCTTTCTCTGATTGCCCCTCCAGATGTCCTCCCGGTCCTCTCTCCTGCCCTGTGCCCCAGGAGGCTGACTTGCATGACTGCCTCAGTGGGTCTCTTGTCACGTGGCTTCCACAGGAAGCTGAAGCACCATCTGCTCTGTGAGGCCAATGGAAATGGAAGGCACTAGAGGGAGCTGGGAAGGTGGCAGAACAGTGAGATGAGCAGTTTATCCCCTAGCTCTGCTCTGTTGGCTCACTAAAGGCTGGCCACATCCCTCTCTGAAGCCTCCCTCAGTTTGCCAAGAGTTGGGCAAGACAGGGATCGGGCTAGAGCTGGGGAGAGCAGGAAGCATTTCAGACGAAGTCTTCCTGGCCACCTTGCCCTTGAACTTGAGAGGAGCTGGGGCACCTGTGGATTTGGAAAGGTGAACATCAGACTCGTTCAGTATCATCCCAGCCCCAAGCTACCACCTGGGGCAGAGTCTGCCAACAGTTCTAAGGGGAACAGATTTCTGCTAACCTGGCCCAAGTGTACTCCACAGTGCACTCAGATAGGGGGATGTTGGCTCCCCCTGCCCCTTGTTTACACCATTTATTTATATTTAAGTGGAACCACAAGCAAACAGAACTATTTTATTCTATTGGTTTCTGACATGTAGGCTTCATTTTTCCATCTGTGATGCTATAGTTTA
>RJWT010024631.1:0-16419 GCA_004365215.1 Cuniculus paca | reverse complement strand
AAATCATCCTGCTGGGCTCTTTGCTCTTGATTCTCAACAGAGATCTGGCTATAAGTCCCCAGCAGCAGCCATGCCACCACTTCAACATTCAGCTCTCTTGAAATTTCTTCAGCCAGATTAATTAGTCCTCCACCATTAATTTCAGTCTCAAGCAAAATCTCTTAACATGAGAAAAATGCAGACACACTTTCTGCTAAGCCGTTACACACATTGTCTGGACTCTAGAGTCAGTGCAGTCCTTCTTCCCAGCAGAAACTTGTTGAACCTGCTCATTACCAGTTTTCTAGTCTTCTCAGCTTTGACCAGAATCTCCCATACAGAACAGCCTAAGGTGTTCCAGCTCTACTCTTTCAGGTGACATCTCTGAGCCTTTCAAAGTCTTCCTACAAGCCATTACCAAAGGTTCTTGAACCACATGGTCATGTGTAGTCACAGTAATGACCCCACTTCTCTGGTACCAAATTCTGTCTTGGTTACTTTTCTCTTGTTGCTGGGACAAAATACCTGACACCCAAGTTTAAATGATGAAAGGTTTATTTATCTCACAGATTTAGAGATTTCAGTCCATTATCAGCTGGTTTCAAAGCAGGGTGGCATGGCAGAGTAGCAACAGTTTATTGCAGTAGAAAACAGCAAGATCAACAAGAGCAAAAGGGAAGAGAACAGGCCTCTTTTCATCCTTTATATTGTAAGCAGGCTATTCCCCCTAGGGCGAGTGTAGCACTCACACCATCTCCATGCCCTCCTCTTGCACAGAAAGAGGATGTTTACAAAGTAAGGACCCTGGTACCCTGATGAGTCTCTTAGATAAACTTCTAAACTTCTCAACTTAACACAACGCATCAACCATTGTAGAAATAAATATATAATTTTTAAAAATAACCATTGTCCACTTAACACCTACTTTTTAAAAAAGGAGCCCTAAGGCATAGGAGAACTCTTTTGTAAGGCAGCATGCCTATTTGGAGATGGAGTTTCCTTCTGTGAGGAATTTTTGACCAAGATTCTAGTTTCTTATTTATTGATTTTGTGATCCTTGGTGAGCAAGCCAACTTCAATGCCCTCATATGTAAAATGGGCAGAATGTGTTATGTAGCTATCACTGACTGAAGGCCTCCTGAAAAGCATGATCTTGGACTGAGCTAACAGACATCACCTGGTTAGGTTGTCTCTAACTCACTATTATGGGTAGAATTCTGCTCCTTAAAAAGATATTTTCACATTCTATACCAACATACCTGTGAATGTTACTTTATTGGGAAATTGAATTTTCTCAAATATAATCATTAAGATGAATTTATATTGAATTAGTGTAACCCAACAACTGGTATCTTCTAAATCTGATGACTGGTGTCCTTTAAGATGAGTGAAATTTTGACACAATAAAGCAATGCTTTAGGACCATATAGCAAGAGATTAGAGTGATGTGTCTAACACCCAAGAATACCCAGGATTGCTGGCCACTTGAAACTAAGGGAAGTATGCAAAAATGCTTTCTCAGAGCTTCTGGAGGAAGGACAGTCTGTGTATATCTTGAATTCAGACTTATAGCTTCTGGAAGAAACTTTAGTTGTTTTAAACTGCCCAGTGGGTAGTAATTTGTTATAGAGCCCCAGGGAAAGGATACATTTACCTTTCCTTGTTTACCTATTATTTTCATTTTATTTATTGCTGATCCTCAAATCCAAGAAAAATTTCTCACACATAATAAATGCTTCATATTTTTTGAATGAATGAATTGATATAAATTTGTATCTTGCATTATGAAGAAACCAAGCCCAGGTGAGTTGCAGAATATGTATATGTTTAACAGTTCATAAGTATAAAGGAAGATTCAAACCTGTGTACATCCATTTCCCAAAATCTCTATCCCTGTCACCATACTCTACCTATTGCAAAATACAGAGCTGAGATAAATGAGGCTCTTGAGAGCTGAGATAACTGAGGCTCTTGCAGCTGAGAATAGTGGTTGTGTACGGATATGGTACTTTGAGTCTCATTTGAGAAAATATTTGCTGAAGTTGTGGCAAAACCAGCCTCTGCTAAGAGAATGAAGTAATAATGTCTCATTTTAATTTTATGCTGAATAAATATTTAGTGAATACATACTATGTACCCAGCCCCATAAGCATTTTTTACCCAATGGATTGCTTCGTATACTTTGTATAGTAGTCTTGCCAAGTTACATTACTATCATTTCCATCTTATGCAGGAAATAAAAAAGAAAAAAGTCATGCCACTTACTAAATGACATGTCAGGAAGTAGACAAACCTATAGTCAATTCAGCCTTTGAAACTACAAATCTCAGTTGCTTTGAAAGTTTTTGCTCTCCTACATGTTCCATCCTTACTTGTGGTCCTTGTTCAGCATTTTACAGCCCAGGAGGCTCTCTTGTAACACTGTATGCCTGTATGCCTTGTGATGTCTTCCTCATTTGTACCTACAATTCCTGTGTTGCCTCTGCCTTGGTACCTGCATGGTTGACCTCTAAGGCTACCGTTTACCCTGCCAACATTTATGTACAGTAGATAAGTTATCCATCTTCTGTGAATACTAGAAACAAATTTTCACAAATTTCCAGAATGATCACATTCTGAACCACTTGACATTATAATGTTGTCATTGACTTTGCCAACATTTTTGTCATCTCCATTAGAATCTCTTTGGGATGATTGACAAAGTTACATTTTCCTGGGTTTTGGTTCCACCATAATGAATCAAAATATCTCATGGTAGTAAATTCCCCATCTTGGCATATGTGATGTTTCTAGTGTTTGTAGTCTCCTCCTATTTCAATGATTTGTGTTTTCTGCTTTGGCTGAGATGTCTCAGCCTTTAAGAATTTTTTTTTTTTTTTTTTTTTGTAACTGAGCTCCAGGTGAGCTGCTCCTTTGTGCTTGTATTAAGCACATTGGTGTTTGGCCCCCTTCCAAGCTTTTATGTCCTCTAGGTACTCAGATCATTACTGATCAGTCTGTCAGTCACATACTTGTGAGCTCCTGGGGGACAAGGTCTTTCACTGTCATATTCCAGGTTCTTACTAGTCTCTGGCAGTTAGCAGGTGATCAGTAATAAAATATAGGAATGCACAAGTGAAAAGAGAGAATGGAATTAATGAGCAATTAGGATCACTTAATTTCTACTGAAATCTCTGCCAAGAGCACAGGGGGGCAGAATATGTCCTTTTTATTTAGCATTAACATGAAGATCACATCTTTCCCCTCCCCCACACACCTGGCCATTCTCTCAGTTGCAGGATCCAAGTTATGGGTAATGGTAAAGGACAGCAGAAGGAACCACAAGTACTGATGTAATTGTTTGTCTTCTTTATCTGGTTTGAGAAGGTTGCAAACTAGTGAATTTAGATGTTAATGGTACAACAGCCCTTGCCTCCTAAACAGCTCCTGAGTAAGTTTGGCACGACTTCTGTTGGAATGCATGAAGAAAGCAGGAAGGACAACCACATAATTTCGCAAATCACAGTATTTCAAACAAAATACAGCCTTTTGGCATTCCAAATTAAGGGACTCAACATCTCTTTTGGCATTCCAAATTAAGGGACTCAACATCTCTTTTTTCATAAAATCTGGGATGTTTTCAGTTTTCTTATAGAATCTAGCATGCACTGCATTTGTTTCATAGGCAATTAATAATAAATGCTTATAGACTGGACTTTGCTAGCAAGTGGTCTTCATACTCACGCCTGTTGGAAAGGGAAGAAAAAACCTTTAGGATTTCTTTCCTTTGTGAGCCACATTTACACAAACCTGTCATATGTTTGCACAGACAATGAACTAATGATTTCATGGAAAGATTATTGAAATGTGATAGAAAATATTTCCTGAGATTTTGGTCTTGAGTTTATCGGTAATTAGATAAGTGACTTTAGTTAAGACAGTTTCTCTCTCTCTCCGTCTCCCTTTCTCTCTCATTCTTAGTTGCCAGAGGAGGATAATTCCAGCTCATTTATTAGCTCATATATTTGTTTGTAGGATTTATTAAGACAATGTATTAATGAGGTCTTACCTATTGTGTAATGCATAGTCACTATCAAAAATAAGTTAGTGTGTATGAAAGAGATTGAATCCCTACATGGTGGTGCATGCTTGTAATTCCAGCACTCTGAGAGACGGAGACAGGAGGATTGAAAGTTTGAGCCCAATCTGGGCACCTTAAAACTTGTTTGAATAAAAAAATTAAAAAGGGCTGGGGATATAGTTCAGTGTGAAGGCCCTGAGTTCAATCCACAGTATTACCAAAAAAATGTTTAATAGGTATAGAATTACATAAGAATACAAAGCCTGCTAGAAGACTAGAAATTTCTGAAGAAAATTACTTTGGAAAAAACCAGGTTTCTTCTTACCTACCTAGAATCAGTTAATGTGGATGTCTGAGCATTGATTTTCATCATGATAAGTTATATTGGAAAGGGGTGACAGTAAGTTTTGATAAAGAAGAAACATCAAGGACTTACTGAAGGAAGGAAAGGTTCGAGCCCAGGTAGAATGCTGAAGTGTGGGATTTCTAGAGTGTCCTGCAACTAAAAATGGGTGGTGAAGGCAGGGAGAACAGAGAGGAATTGAGGCTGAAAAGGCAGCTTCTTCTACCACTGAGAAAGTTTTCCTAAGTAGATGTATAGTTCTATGGATTAGACATTGAGTCAGAAGCAGTAGTGTGTTAATGTTCAATCAATTCTTCATAATAATAATAATAATAATAATAATGACAAAAGTCTTGATTTGTAGCATTAACAGGCTTTCATGGTGTAAATACATGCACCCTGGCTGATTTTTGAGAACCAAAAGTTTACTATCAGTCTTGTATAATTTCTGAAAATTTAATAATCAGTTCTTCTGAGTCAGTGGGCTACAAAACTCTGAGTAAGTTAAGCGATGTTATAAAACTATCATGAAAAACAGCAAAAAAGTAGAGAGAATTGGAAATGCATATCTCTGTGTTTCCATGACCTACCTTCAGTAATTGTAAAATCTTAGAATTCTTTTCATCTACTGTTCCCATCTCCTACTAGATTACTTTGAAGTTCATACTTCTATATGTGTCTTAAAAAGGACTATTTAAAACTATAGCCACAATACCATTATTATATTAAAAATATAAAAAAATTCCTAAAACTAAATTCCTAAAACTGTCTAATATCCAGCCAACATTCAAATTATGTATGTATACGGGTATTTAGTTTATTCATTTTTCTCTTAAAAAATAGAACAATTAGTTCATTCAAATTAGAATTCAAGTGATACCTACATACTGCATTTACTTGATATCCCTTAAATCTCTTTTAGTCTATATCCTTTTTTCTTTCCCCATCCTCTTCATTTTCTTTGCAATTTATTTCTTGGGGAAATCTGGTCATTTATTTTATATTTTTTCATGATATGAAACTTGCTGATGGTACTTCCATTGTGGGAATCTGTATTCTTTGTTTATAAAGGATTTCTAAAGGCCTGATCTGATTTAGGTTCTGTGTGTGTGTGTGTGTGTGTGTGTGTGTGTGTTTACTCCATGGGCAAGGACCTCTTATAGAGAAGGTAAAACTCTTCCACTGACTTATATAAAAAATGTATTATGCCTGTTTATCTCTCTTTTAGTGATATTAAGATTGATCAGTTGGTTCAACTTGAAATGAATGACCTTCACATTGTCAAAATGCAGTCCAAATTTGAGATAAACATTGTCTTTTTCAGTCTCAAAGATGCCTTTTAACCACAAACACATAAATCAATATACAAGTATAAACAGTTACTAAATCAACCCATCTATTTTATTCATGATCACTTCACATTTGAAAGCTCTTGCTGTGTTTATTTTCTTTGAACTGAATTGGGGGCTTTGACTAGGAAGCCATAAATCTGGTTTTTGTTGAAATATGACTTGGCTACCATGCCAGATTGGAAAGAGTTGCCTGCTTATGTTCCTTCTTAGCATCACTTCGGTATGTGGTGAGAATTTCACTAGCTCATTTCAGGGATAGCACAGCACTGATTTAGCTTTCACCTTCTAGAAAGTTCCCTCTTTCATGTTCAGTTTTTGATGGACAATATATTACCAGGGACACTTAAGTCTTCCAAGTTGCACAGACGGGATTTGTGGTGGCCTAAGGTGCAGGCAGATGAACAAGTTCCATGACCTGAGTGGCTGCTTCTAACTTTCCCTCCCCACTAGTTGGACCTGATACACTCAGAAGGTTGCTGGTCTAATTTGAACTGTGAGAGACTTTGGCTGGAGGGTAGTTCTGTATTATCCCAGTGATAAAAGAACACATAAAACAACCCAGTGCCTGATCATTCTCCCTGACTGTCAGTGAATCATGTCTAATAGCATCTCCATGCAGTTTGTGCCAATTTGCTCGCAATGGCATCCTTTTCCGTGGGCCTGCTGCTCAGCAGGCCCTGAAGCAATCTATGAATAACTTCCCAACAGATGCTGTTTATGAATTGAAGCAAATGGCTTCCCTGTTTCTCTTTTTTCTCACTTCAATAATTTTCAGTTACATTACGATGAATATTTATAGTCCTGTAGCAGTGCATAAAAATGGAGAACAACTAGACCTGGGCATTGTTTCATACGTGAGTGCCGTTCTAATGGGTTTTGGCTGACTGGTTTTAATAATGTTCTGTTGATGGACTGAAAAGAGGATGCGAATTGTAGATCAGTCATTTTCATTCACTATTTTACCAGGATGGACAGTGATGAGGTGCTGTCGGCGTCACTTGTCCAAGACACTTCAACTGGCCCAAGCAACCCGACCCTTACTGTGTCTGCATCTTCTCTGTCTGCTTCTGTTGAGTCATTTCAAATACTTGCCTTCCACAGGGACTCTGTCATTCATGCAAGACCTCATTAGGTTTATTTGACCACTCTCTACAGGTATTACCCTTTGCGATTCAAATAACCACTGCATTATCAGCTACAGCTCAATTAACAAAACATTCCTTAGAATTAAAATGTAAACTCACAAGAAATATGTTGGTCTCAATTTTCCAGTCTCTTTTACAGAAAGATATGGAGTCATATTTACTCTAGAAACGAGCTTTTTCAAATGTTTCACATTTACATGTTCTCTTAAAACATTACAAAAATGAGAGGACTTATGTCTAGACCTTGCTCCTAAATTTCATTTTGAGGGAAATATTCTATCTTCAGTGGCTCATGTCTCAAATAGTTGGTAGACTTTCCTTGCATTTCCTATTTCACAATAATGAGTTCGTTAACTAGCCTATATTTTCTAAACCATTGACTGTGTCATATTGGCCCACATACAAATAATTGCCTGTTTGGCTATTTGCTTATAAATAAGGCTGCTGAAAATGGTGTGTAACTATGTATATGCATGCACAGTGAATATGTATTGAAATCTCCCAAAATATTTAAATTGTCCCATTTTCTACTCTTGTATTATGAAATACTCACCAGCTACTCAAATAGAACCGTATTTATTATGCATGCAAGCCCACAATATCTTTACCACCTATCATTTGTATGCTATACACAGAAGGTTGTGCTGTAACAAAACAGTAAAAAATAAAAAAGGCAATTTGGAGAGGAGTATGTTTCTTGCTCTAACTGCAGCATAGGCAAAGAGCAATTTTCCTTTGAAAAGAGGAAGCATAACCCACAATCTTGAAATATTCAAAACAGTAATGAAAAGCCCAAGAATTTAATATTTGATCTAGAAATGTTATTTTTAAAGAAACTGATATATAGTATAATGTCCCCAAATGATAATCTTGCTTTGCAAAATAGGAAACTAAGAATCTTTGGAAAGATTTTTCAGCCCTGAAGCAAAAAGCCTGTGAATAGATGATGGTCTCTATTTTTACCGAAAAATTCACCATGATACTTTTCTTTTTGTTTTAAATAATGATAATAATGCATTGTAAAGGTAACAAACGTAATAAACAGCATCGGATAGTAATGTGACTATTGTCCTCCCTTTCTACTAAGACAGCTACAATCCACAGAAATGTGTGTGTAATTTTAGGTTGCTATATGCAAATTTAACTTTCATATTCTCATACAGGAATTCTTTCCTTGTTGTACTGTATTTTCTCTTTTGCCATGGAAAATTTCTGAATTTTTTGCCTTTTTTGCTCCTGTTCTATGTCCAATAATTTTCTTGATTTTTAGGTAGGCAAGTCTTTCAGTCTGTTTATTTTCTTCTATATTACTCCTTCACCCTCTGGTTACATAGAGTTTTAAGTAAGATATTTAAAATGCAGGAAGGAATTTTGTGGGAAACTTGCTTGCTGATAGACTTTTCTTTATGATGGCCACAGCATCAGGGAACAAACCCAGTTACCAGGCTAGGAGTGCTGTACAAATGTGGTGTGGGTGTGGAAAGCTGTGTATGAAGTTTAGACAACAAGAAGCAGTTGTTTTAGAGAAATGTGGGTAACTAAGAATGAGGAAAATATGGGACACTAATGATAAGCATAAATTGGGAGCCAAGAAATCACCCAGTGGAAAATTATTGGCTACCTTAAAAAGAACCATGTTCAAAGTAGGGGGCCTAGAGCACAGAAAACATAGGTGGTGGTGTGTAGATTTTGTTCTTCATGACCTTGATGTACAAATTGCCTGAGAAATAAATGTAGACTAGTTGAAACCAGCAAAAAATCTGCATAAGTAGATCTCATCTTTGCCAGCTATTCATCTGACAGATGATTAATATCTAGAATATATAAATAATTCAAAAAATCAAATTGCCCAACCAATAAATGGACAAATGAATTGAACAAACACTTCTCAAAGGCAGTACAAATGATCAAAAAGTATGTGAAAAAATGTTCAATATCTTTAGCCAATAATGCAAATGCAAATCAAAACCACATTGAAATGCTGTCTCATCTCATTCAGAATGACTATCATCAAAAATACAAATAGCTGGGCATCATGGTGCAGGCCTATAATCCCAGCACTTGAGAGGCTGAGGCAGGAGGATTGCCATGAGTTTGAGGCCAGCCTACACTACCTAGAGCATTTAAATCCAGTCTGAACTACACAGTGAGACTCTGTCTCAAAAAACAAAACAAAACAAAACAAAACAAAACCCCACCAAAGAATAATAAGTGCTAGAGAGGATGTGGGGAAAAAGGAACCCTTCTATTAGACTGCTGCTGAGAATATAAATTCATACAGCCAAGATGGAAATAAGTATGGAAGGTTCCCCAAAAACTATAAACAGTGATACCATTTGATCTACCTACACCACTCTTCAGTGTGTTTCTGGAACAATTAAAGTCAGCATATTACAGAGATACCAGTATACAAATGTTTATTGCAGTACGATTCACAATAGCTAAACTGTGGAACCAGCCTCCGTGTTATGTCAACAGATGAATGAATACGGGAAATGTGGTGTATGTACACAATGGAATGTTATCGTTTGCAGGAGAATGGATGGATTTGGAGATCATCATGGTTAGTGAAATAAGTTATTCACAAACAAATATTGTATATTCTCCCTAATATGCGGAATCTAAATAAGAGATCAAGAAGACAGAAGGGAGATTGTTAGACAAGAGGAAAGGAATACGGGTGAAAGAGCTATAAGAGTGGGTAGTGAGGGGATAGATATGATCAAAATATGCTTTGAAACTCCCAATGTGAAGCTGGGGTGGGGGCAGGATACAGGGCAGGCCCTACCAGGATGAAGTGATTAAAATATACTTTGTGTCTATTTCAATCGGCTATACTGAACACGTGCTAATAAAAAGAGATGTCAAAACAGAGTTCCCAAAACACACAAAAAAGAATTATCTCGAATTTCTTTTAAAAATCCTTTATTAATTTCACTTTATATATTAGAAAATGCCCGCAGTTGACACTGAGCCCACTGGCCTTTGAAGCCAGGTCTGTCTGACAGAGAAGACCTTAATCTTGGGCAGTGTACTCCTTCAGAGTGTCACGTGGACCCTGTAGAGGAGGGAGGTGGGAAAAGCTCATTGCTAGAGGAAGTCTCTCTTAGGCCTCTGCTCCAGATGATTGAGAGACTCCTGATCCACCTCTTCCTATGATCTCATTCTCCCCTTTCCTTGAGTGAAGGGCCACACATCTTTCCAGTTTGGACCGAAACTGAGTGCTGGTGACTTTGAAAACTATATTTGAATCTATGGGCATCTCTAATGTCTAGAAAGATAGGAAAATGTATCACTATTATTTATTGTGTATAATGTCATCAAAGAGATCTTTAATTTATACAAAATATATTACCGTTTGTGTTTCCAGACTCTATGGCACCTTGTGGAGATAACTTGAAAGTATGGGTAATTTTTCTCCTTAGAAGTGTGCTTTGATAGATACATGCATTGTTAAATATATTGTCCTTTGATCCTCATACTCAGATGACTGAATTACTGTTATTTTTTTTTAAATGTGCTACTGGGGTTCAAACCCAGGGCCTTGCTCATGCTAGACAAATACTCTACCACCAATCTTCACACTCAGCTCCTTGTGATGATTTTCATCTGGCCTTTCTTATCCATTCTCATCTGTCCTGCCCTATTTCCCCAAACATTCATCGTCTCTTCCCTTAATTGACAAATACAATTTATTTGCTGAGCAATGAGTTACAGACAATGTAGTAGGCACCAGAGATTCCTTTGTGAATAAGATAGAGTTTGAATCCACCCTAAGGAAATACTTCACTTAATAAAGTTTCCAGAAAAGCACAAAGCTTATTATGGCACAGTGAGATAGATGCTGGGCTAAGTCAGGGTAATTACATGCAGCTGTGCTTGGGTAGGTTGGTGGTTGTTCTAGTGGTGGAGTTGTAGATAAACACAGACCCGAACATGGATAAAAATAGGCCGATGAAATGTGCAGGAATATTATAAAAGTGTCACCTGCAGAGGGACCAAGAAGTGTGAAGACCTTTTTTCAAGCTGGAGAAAAGATCATGGCCTCAGGTAGATCATAGTTTTATGCAATCTGATGTCAGGATATAATGGATGAATGGAAAACTCTGGAGTGAGACAGAGACAGAATAAAGATATCATTAGAGATCAAGACTGAAGGGGTAATCAGTGATGCTGGAGGCTGATTTCAAAAGGCTTTGGAAGTCAGAGGAGCATCTTAGATTCCATTATTCTGAGTGTAATGAAAAGCCAAGATGAGAAGTGGACAGAATAATTATGAAAAAATGACTGGACCTAGCATGACCGATACTGGGGAAGCTATAATGAAGGCAGCGAGAGCATCTAGAGTGCTGCTGTGGTTCTTGGAGAAACGTGATGGTGGCCACAACTGAGGGCGTCAAGAGAAGCAGCCTGACAAGCACCTGTACTAGTCTCCAGCATTTTCTCAGTGTGATATTCACACTGCTTTCCAATATGGAAGAGAAACTTAAGTTGGCAAAAACCTCCAGGTAATTCCATACCATATGTGGAGAAATGCAGATTGGTTCATTTCTTTTTACTTGATATGTATGTAAATCCGAACGCTTTCAGGTAATATAAACTAAAAAATTATGGGAACATCAGTTAGACTTAATAATACAGCATTAATGCAAACTGGAAACTGTAGATCTAAATTATTTTAGATTACCTGTAAACCTTATGCTATTTTTACTCCCCCAATTCAATAGCAAGAGGGTAGATGTAACTAAAAATGATTGTGGCCCCAGTCATTATAAGAGCATGCATTTTTAAAAAGTGTATTTTAAACAGCACAGGAAGTAACTAATGGCAATTTCTCATGGAAATTACTTTTTCTTTTTGTCCCTGGATAAAGAGTTCATAGTCGATCTAAAACCAATCAATATAAAGTTTAATGTAAACCATAATTAAGGATGACAAATAGGTTCTTGAATGATGTTAAATAATGCATTTACAAAAATAGAAGTCCAAAGTAACACTTACAGACTGAACCATGAGTGTCTTCAAAATGTGTGCTGGTAACGTTGCTATTCACTACAAGTTTCTGTGGATACCAGCAACTCATTCTAAATGTCTAACAGTGACATTTTAAAGGTATTCTAGGTTTTCACATACACATGATTCATTCTAGCCAACTTGATGTTCAAGTTGCTTTGTTGGTAGAATCACCTGTTTCTGACATTGTGTTATGTATGGGATGCGATGAACAGGGAGACCCCATAATGTTTAAGGTTCTTAGAACTTGGAAGACATCTCACAAGCATTATGAAAAGAAGTAAAATCAATATCTATAAGGACTCATTTAAATCAAGAACTTTTTTTCCACTAGGGAGGCAATATGATATTTACAAATGTGAGTTTGATTTATTTTACTTATGAATACAGTCTCAAGTTGCTTCCATTTACCTATAAAAGCCTCAAGATTATCCTTCTTTATAGCTGAGTAATATTCCATTGTATAAAAATACCACACCATTTTTATGCAGTCTGCAGTTGATGGGTATTTGGGTTGTTTCCAAGATTTAGGTATTACAAATTGTACTGCTATAAACATGGGTGCATAGTCTGCCTAGTGTAAAAGAAAAACTGAAAGAGTAATAAGATCCAAAGAGTGTAATAGATATTGTGATAATGAAAGGGAAAGACAGTGCTCAAAAGGAAAGAACAACTGGGCTAGGGGAAAGGAGAAAAGGAAGAAGGGAAAATATTGTATGTATATAGGTATACATATATGTATGCATGTATATATATAGAAGATAGATAACTATACTATTAATCTCTGTTAGTTCATCACAAAGAACAATTCTTGCTTTCATTGTTTGATTGTTTGATCATTTTCTTTGTGCCTAAATCTTGTAATCTGAACAGCTACTTCTAAGATAACAATATACAATATATTAACTAATGTTAATTTCCTATTTTTTTTGAAATTCTGTATCAGTTCTATCCTTCTTTTTCTGTTTTGCTTTTTAAAATAAAAAAAAATTTTAAAAAACATAAATCAAGAACATGTATGCTGTCTCTTCTAGAGTATTATGACTTGTTCCCCAAAACCTCATGTGCTCATAGGTGGGTCTTTTGAGGGGTAGCTAGTTCATGGGCGTGTGATACTGGGATTAAGGGTGTGTGATAACTAAATTGGTTTAGTATAGTTCTGGGTGTGGATAACGGGAAGGCCCACTCTGGGTGTGAGTGGCACCACCCAAAAGGCTAGCAGCCTGGATGAGGTAAAAGGGATACGGAGGCTTGCTGGTGTTGCATCATTGCTACTTACTGCTTTCTGCCTGACCTGCCATGGACTATTTCTCCTCTGCATACCTCACTTGCCTTGGACACAGCTGACTATGGGCTGAAATCTCTGAAAACTGTAAGTTAAAATAAACCTTTCCTCCTTTAACATGGGGATATTGGGTATTTTGTCTCAGCAATAAGAAAAGTAACTAAGACGCAGATAAGCATTTTTGGAGAAATTCCAGAGACTCAAAGTTTAGAAAAATTTTGGATAACACGTCTAAAAAAAAAGCCACAATTTGGAAAGCAAACAAAGCTGTTATGGTGCACATTCCTGGGACCACTACCATTGTGTACCGATGAACACCATGAACACTGGAAAGTAGTTGTTCCCATAGTATACAGTATAGAAAATGGAGGTAAAACACCATTGTATTCTCATTTTATAAAGAGAAGATTTATTTATGTCACGAAGATCAATTTGTTTGCATAGGGGCTAAGCATGTGGAAGACAGGCTTACATTTATTACGTCTTTGTGTCAGGTATTTTGTATTTAAATAGGAACAGTGTACTAAAAGTAAAACAACCCTTCTGAGCTTTTAGTATTCCCAATGAGTTATTTAATGTTTTGTTTCTCTAAAGTGCTTTCTGATCAATATAGATAAAATTGTACAGTTATAGCGTATATTATTAAATAACACACATTTAAATTGATGACTATAGTTTGCCCTACTTAAAGGAAATTTCTATTTTGTATCACCAGCCGTGTGGTAGGTAATTTTCAAAGGAATTTCCATATCTAATACAGACATACAGAAATCATTGTCTTTAACAGTTATCTATCTCTGTCTCCGAATGTCTGAATCTTCATGTCTGTCTCTGAATTTTCCCCTACAAATGACTTTTGGGCTTTGAAATTTTTGTTTCCAGTCAGTATGTAGGGATATTAAGACATTTGTGAATCAGGCTTTCTGAAAACAAAAGATGGGGCTCTCCTAAAACTCAGTGCCACCTGGCAAGATTTGCATTCTGAGGATTCAGAACAAAAACACCCATTCCTGAGTTGGAGAATCATCTGATGTTCCTAGGTCCTTGCTCTCAGTAACTCTTCGGGTTAACATTGCTTTTTTCTTTTCATTACTTGTATCAATGATGATTCTGGTTAAAATTGTGATTTAAATGGTCGATTGCTTTATGTATATTGGTATGCTATTCATAAGCTAGTAAGATACACCTGGAAAATTTGACAAAATGTTTCAACACTTCCCTCTTTTCCTATATATGTGGGGAAGAGATGATGTTAACAAACTGGTTATCTCAGTTCTGTTTTATTTCTAGCTCTAATGAAGCTGATAATGAGGACCACAAGTAAGCAGACTGCTGTACCCTAGCAGGTTAAATATATTATCTCACTGACTTTATGCAGAAAACATATAAGACAAAACTCTGTCATATTAGTCCTCTTTCAGAGGTGAATAAATTGAGGCTGAAGATGATTTTGCTCAAGTCTGAAAATCTAGTATTTAATCTATGTGACAGGTCTTATCTAGAACTTAGGTCTCTTACATGCATTTAGATATGCATTCAATTTTGTGGGTATATTTGTCATTTATATAATGAGAGATTAACAATAGATTAATTCTAGAGCTTACTGCAATGCAGTATCTTCAGTCTATGGATATAATTAGTATCTTTTAGGGGGCTTTATTCCTTCCTAAGATGTGTTTTTAATAAATTAGTAAGCATTTTATGTCATGGAGGGAGTTTTGTCTATTAAACTTTCTTGAGGTAAGAACCTGGGAAACACCATTCTGTAATGTGTCTGATGTTCTGTCTTTCTATCCAAAGGTCAAAGAGGTCTTTTTAAAAAGGCAGATGACAGAGATGGATAACAAGAATGTGAAGACTTACGTTTTATTCCAAGAATTACTAGGGTGCTTTAATTATTTTATTTTAACATTGTTGCAAGGTGAGATTTGGAGTAAACTGTAACGATCAGCTAAAAATTTATTTTTAAATAATACCTGTTGCATTTCTAGGCCCTAGCCTGGGAAGATAAAAAACCAGATTCTTTTCTTAACTCAATTAAGAACACCACAAGTGATAACTACATTTCCTTGGGTTTTCTCCCAGCATGAGATGACTCTGCTAGAAATAGTATGATAATATCGCAGATGTTCCTTTGCTTGGATAGCTGGTTATTGCTTATCTTGATGATATTTTAACACAAATACACAACTGTTCACTCTGTTTTATGGCTGTCAGAATTTTGCTTCAGATTTAACAAATGGAAGTTTATGAGCAGATGTATCGTTGACTCAGATTTACTTTTCGCTCATTATGTTACATGAAAAAGTTAAATGTTGAAAGAGGGTATTTGACACATCTGCACTGGGACACTGCCGTATTCACTAATAGACCTCTGGCTCCAGTCTGCCGTGACCTACCAACTCAGTAGCCTTGTAAGTTTCTTTCTCCATTGTTTTGACCTAAAGATCAAAATTTTCTTCCAGAATCCCAAGCACTAATTTCCTCCATTCTTGATAACTATGGTTAATACCAGCAATTTCTCCCAGGCATGTAACCAAAATATCAAAACAGATTTGATATATTAGTCACCTTGTGATTGTTGGAACAAAATACCTGATATGCACAATTTAAAGGAGGAAAGGTTTGTTTTGACATTGGAGGTCCACAGTCATTTTGCTGCTTTTCTTCCAGGCCAGTGGGGAGGCAGAATCTGCTTGGCAGAAGAGTGTTGTGGATGGAAGCTACTTACTTCAAGGCAGTCAGGAAGCAGAGAGAAAGGGAAAGAGTCAAAGAAGGGGCCAGGGACCAGATGCAGTGACCAAGTTCACACCCTCCATGACTCACTGCCTTCAACGAGGCACCTGTCCTAAATTTTCTTCACTGCCCAGTATCCTATCAAAATTTACTAATGGATAATCCATTGATGAAGTTGGAGTACACATGATCTAATTATCTGAAAGTCAAACATAGGAACTGAACACATAAGATTTGGGGCACATCTAGGCCTAAACCATTATACAGGAGGACCATAATCTTTAATTTTGTTTTCTTCTGTTCTGGCTCCATCCATTGAGCCTGGCTTTGGAACCAGCTACACTTGGCTTTCAATTTTGACTCCCTGTTGATGCAGCTCTATGACCCTGCAGTTCTCATATGCATTCACCTCATCTTTTTCTGTCCTCCATTCTCATCTTGAGCTAATCTCATCTCAGTCTCACTGACCTGTTAGAGTCCTTATTTAAACAAGTTGCAGTAGACCT
>RJWT010024630.1:0-16410 GCA_004365215.1 Cuniculus paca | reverse complement strand
TTTTGTGTTGCCTCCATAGCATAACAAACTAAAGATGTTAGTGGGATCCAAAATGCACAATACATATTGGGAAAGTCAAAGGGGAGGAATTATCTAAAAAGGGAAGGAAATGACCACTATTAATCTATTATCATGATTTGAAATTCAGATTGTATTCATAGTTCTGATTAGTTTCATTTTATTCTGATTTGTTCAATTTTATTTTACTTGATGGCATGGACAGCTATTTTAAAGATAACAAAATATATAATTGCAGCCATTGAGGATGTCCAATTAGGTTGTTTAGAAACCCTGTATGGCTTTCAGTGTTTGTTTTGATTGATTTTACTCTATTCTGTGTGGTTTGATTGTAATATGTCTGAAGGTGTAGGCAACTAATATGAAGATAACAACTATTATGGTAGCCAATGCTGTTTTGCTAATATCTTGAAATTCTATATTGCTTACATTGTTCTGCTTTGTTTGTTTTGTTTTGTTATGGTTTGTTTTGCTTCTACTGTTTTATTTTGTTGTATTTTGTTTGATTTTACTTATCCCTGATGGTATGGGCAGGTATACTGCAGATAACAAGAGGCATTATGGTAGCCTTATCAATTGCTTTTTTTTTTTACCCTGTTTCAAAGTCATGTTCCATGTTCATTGCTTTGTTTTGATTGACTTTACTCTGTTTTGTTTTGTTTGGTTGTATTCTTTTCAAAAAAAATTATACTACAGAATTACTGTGATATAAATAGTATAGTACTGGTAAAAAAAAAAAAAAAAGACCTGAGGATCATTGGAACACATTGGAAGAGGGAGAAACAAATTCAAACACACTCAGCCATCTAGACAAAGGGGCTAAACATGTTTACTGAAAGCAAGAAATCCTCTTTAACAAATGGTGCTGGGAAAACTGGCTTTTCACACGCTGAAAACTAAAACTAGACCCCTATATATCAACACACACTAAAATAAAGCCAAAATGATTCAAAGATCTAAATACTAATACAGAAACACTAAATCTGCTGAAAGAGAATAGGTAGAACTCTTGAAAACATAGTTGCAGGCAAAGACTTCATGACCAAAACCTTGACTACATGGAAAATGCTACAAAGAGTCAACAACTGGGATTTCATCTTACTAAAAAGCTTTTGCACAGCAAAAGAAATCACCAACAGATTGAAAAGATAAACCACCGAATGGAGAAAAAATCTTAGCCAGTTGTTCTTCAGACAAAGGATTAATATCTAGAACATACAAAGAATTGAAAACTCAGACATCCTACAGATTTAAAGACCCAACCCAATAATGGGCTTCTGCAATGAATAGACACTTCTCTGAAGAAGAAGTACAAATGGCAAATAAATACATGAAAACATGTTTAACATCACTGATCATTTTAGAGATGGAAATTAAAACAATACTGAGAGTCTATCTCACTCTGGCTATTATCAGCAATTCGACCAATAATAAATGCTGACAGGGCTGTGGGGGAAAAGGAACCCTTCTCCACTATTAGTGGGAGTGTAGACTGGTGCAACTACTGTGGAAATCAGTGTGGAAATTCTTCAAAACACCATTCCATTTGTCCTACCTATTTCCTTTCTTGGTATTTTCCAAAAAGAATTAAAATTACTGCTATATACCACAGTGATATATGTGCACCTATGCTTATAGCAGCACAGTTTGTAATAGCTACATCTTGGAAACAAACCAAATGTCCATCAACCTACAGATGGATAAAAAAGATGTGGGTTTTTTAAACAATGGAGTACCTTTCAGTCATAAAGAAGGATAAACTTGAGACATTTATAACTAAAAGGATGCACCTTGAGACTGTCATCTTAAAAGAAATAAATCAGACACACATATGTAAATATTGCATTGCCTCTCTGATGTGAGAAACTGAAAGTGTTAATAAGAACTAAAATGTATAATAGATATTGTGAAACAGGAGTTAATTTTTCAAAGGGAAAGGGGAATTGAGTGGGGTAGTTAAGACAAAAGAAAAAATTGAAAATAAAAATCATAAACTGGAAACAAGCTTGGTAAATACTGAGAGGAACAGGGTTAAAGAGAGGTGAGGGTGATGGGGAATAAAAGAGAAACTAAGATATATCATGTACAGGTCCAAATTCCCTGAAATGAATGTGATCATTATGCATATCTAAATTGTACCAATAAACTTAATTATAAAAATTTTTTCTTTAACACTGGGTACATTTCACTGCATGGAAAAAAGAATCCAGAGAAGTAGAAATCCTTCCCAAACACATCAAATTCACAGGAAATAAATCCTATAAAACAATGAAAAAAGCTAACACAAGATGCAACCTACCAAAGTATGTGAGTAGGCAGCTCGCAGAAAAATAAACTCAAATTGCCAACTATGTAATTGCTACTTCAAAAGGGAAATTTCAATAATGGATTGATTTTTACAAAATTACATTACTAATTAAAGTCAGGGTTTTTGTTTTTTGTTTTTTATTTTTTTGTACTGGGGCTTGAACTCACCACCTCATGCTTGCCAGGCAGGCGCTTGAGCTGCTAAGCTAAATCCCCGGCCCTACAGACAGTTTTTTATTTGATGTAATACTAAACTTTTTTCAAACCAATCATAGGATAAGTCAATTTCAAACTTTAACCTATTTTGTAAATGTTTATACTTCTAACCTCCTCAATTTAGGAGTGTTCTTTCCTATCTTGAACTGTAATCTACCCTCAATAACAAAAAAGATAATTTTATTAACATATGGAGCTTGCTGTATGTCAAGCAATGTTCTGAGTACTTCACTTTTGACAACTAATTTGGTTTTCATGGCAAACTGTGAAGTGCATGATATTATCGTTCCAACTGACAGATGAGCAAACTGTGTCCCAGGTCAGTTGTGATGCCTATTGTCTTGGTTACTTTTCTTCATTGCTGAGACAAACACCTGACACCCAAAATTAGGGAAGAAAAGGTTTATTTAGCTCACAGTTTCTGGAGATTTCTTTCCATAATCAGCTGGCTCCAAGGTAGGGTGACATGGCACAGGGACAATGCTTCAAGGCAGCAGCCAGAGCAAAAGAGAGCAAAATGCAAGCTTGTTCTCTACCCTTAAATTGTACACAGGCCACCTCCTCCACCAAAACCTTCAGGGTGGGTGTAACACTCACAAAATATCCTTGCCTTCCTTTGCACAGGATGAGAATATTTACAAAGTAAGAACCCTGGCTCCCTGCTGAGTCTGTCAGTTAAACTTCTAAACTGTGCAAGTTGACACAGTGTACTAACCATAACACCCATGATCTTAACTACATGCTAAATAGACTCTAATTTACAACTCATTCCTGGCTTAAGGATCACCCAACCTATTTTGATCATTTTTATCTTCATGATTTAAGTTGTATAAACAATATCTTAACTACAAAGCAAAACACAAAATCTCTGAAGGAAAGTATAAACTATGGCCAGTGTGAATAGCATTAAGAAAAACAGAAGACAATAGATTAATACATTTAATTATAAAACAAAAACAAATGCAATCACTTAGTTTCAACATTCCTTTGCATGTTTTAAGTTTCACTAATGCTGAGAAGAATATTTAGAAAGACTTGACTGGAAAAGGAGGGGAAATTCCAGGATGGAAATAGAGCCTGAATGCAGCAACCTATTTAAAGAAGACTTTGTGACTGTTCATGATGGTCCAGGGAGATAAGCAATGCAGACCGATGAAGGAACACTAACTTTAAGGGCTGGATACTGCTAAACCTGTGAGAACATCTCAGCAGTATGCCAGGACTGCAAGAATGCGCTTCACCCTGGCGAAAAAACAGATGATTATGTCTTAAGTACAAAAAGTCAAAGGTCCTAAATATTACTACTTGACTAAAAACATTTACTTCCATCTTAAAAAAAAATTTTTACAAGTCGTATTAAAATGGGAGAGGAATTATAGAAAGAATAAAGAAATATGAAATGTAGATTATAACTACTTTTAACATATTTGGGAGAAGTTTTCAGTAAAGATAGAAAGAAA
Source organism: Cuniculus paca (assembly GCA_004365215.1). Classification (NCBI taxonomy): domain Eukaryota; kingdom Metazoa; phylum Chordata; class Mammalia; order Rodentia; family Cuniculidae; genus Cuniculus; species Cuniculus paca. Next base: position 12,409 of record RJWT010024630.1, on the reverse strand, counting down.
TTGCACTAAAACATAAATTTCATAGGGGTCTCAGATCTCTTGTTTGTTGATATCTTGTACTGCTTTCATTGTCTATCACAATGTCTGGCATAAAGAGATGCTCAATGGCATTTCTTAATTTAATTGATTAATTAATTAATTAATTGAAAAACCAATGTTGATAGACTAGAAACCAAAAAATGGTTCTGTTTCTTTCATATACATAAATTCCTCCCAATTATGGCAAAAATGTTGATCACTCTGTTCTCATCTGATTAAAATGTTTTCAGAGATGCTAGACTTCTTTTCTCCTTCTAAGAAGTTTTCTGTTTTGTTTCTGTATTTTTGTTATTCTCCAATGCACATACCTTCCTCCAGCCTTATCACTGTTAGGCCTCTTTTAGTTTAGCTAATAGAACACCAATATAACTCTCATTATTGTCCCCTGTCTGTTTCTCCAGCTACTTCTTAACTAGTCCTAGGCTCTTAATCGCTTCAGAGAAAAAATAATAATGCATTCACAGATGTATGTGTTTATTTGTGGAAATGTCTGGTTTGTTCCGCCAGAGTAAAAGTTCCACTCCACCAAATGCTTCTCTCAGTTTATACTGATTCAGAGACAAAGGAAATCATTAAGAGGAAAGGTGTATCTAAAGATTTATCCATCTTCCCCAGTAAATGAAAATCTGAAAGCTTTCAGAGGTGCTAGGGAAGACATCTCAGAATCCGCACATTTATACATTTGAAACTGTCCATGACTGCATCCCAAGTTACTCATGAAATGCATATACTGATAAAAGTCACACGCTAGGCCCTGTCTAGAATTGTAGAATAAACAGTGTGCTGGATGCCTGACTATCTTCTCAGAGGCTCCCCGGGATCTTGCCAATTATATTCTGGGAAGGGACAGGTAGACACCCAATTATTCTGTTTCTGAATGACACAGTGAGTTATACAGTATGTAGGAGCACTCCAAGAATAGCAGCCTTCTAGCTCTTCTTCCTTTCCCCTTCTCACTTAAACACAGTGCACCTTCTTCCCCCAAATCTCCTGTTACAATAGTTCTGTAGTTAAATTCAGTAGTTTCATTTCTTTTGATTTTGTTTTCAGCTTTTTGTGATAGGTGTATTAACATACCTAAAAGAATATAAACTGATAAAATGTTACCTGGATGTTAACAAGAATGTACTGTGTGATTATCCAGTTTGAATTGGAAAGGAGATTAATTTTTCATCATTTCCTTATAACTAACATGCATTAATTTTCTATTTTCAGTAATACTGCAATATATGCCAGCATTACATTTTCCTTACTCAAAGGTGTCTTTTTATTTTCCTTCAAATTCTTCATCCCTTTGCTTCGGTCTCCATCTTGGATGATTTGAAACCTGACAACTAACTCTTCTATAGAAAATGAAGTGGAACCTAAATTCTGAGTCTGTTCTCACTATATCATTAACAAGACTCTTCTGTCAACTGTTTAATACACGCACATGTTAATTATTTCAATTTTGAAAGATTCTTGGGCACTCCATTATCTGTAAAATTAATTTTAAGAGAAATGTACAGGAAATATTTGTTCCATTGATTTTTTTTTTCCGGAACCGGGGATTGAACTCACAACCTTGCGCTTGCCAGGCAGGCACTTAGACCGCTGAGCTAGATCCCCAGCCCTGTTCCATTGATTCTTTCACTGATCTATCAATAGTCTGTGATAGGTGTATTAACATACTTAAAATAATATAAACTGATAAAATGTTACCTGGATATTAACCCGAAAAGTTAAATATATACATCTTTAAGTGCTAGTCCAAATGAACATTAGACCAAGTTACATAAGATTTAAAGGACAATATTTGAAGAATGTGGACATTAGACAGGAGCAGCTGTTTGAACGAATCCAATATCCTGCAATGAAATACTGAGACATTTTGTAAAATTGATTTGATGTGCCCATGTTTTGATCTCTTGTCTGTATACAAGTTGTCTAAACTGTCATATTTCAAGTCATAGTTCCCTGAGGAAAAAGGCTAGTACATAACATCTGGAGGAAAAGTTGGAAAAACATAATGCAAAACTAAACTTCCACAAGGGGATACATTGAAAATATGAGAAGTTGTCTACTTCAAAGCCTCTTCCTTACAGTTGGTAATTTTTGAGGCTGCCTAGATAATAACACATTGCACGCCTCAGGATTAGGTTAATTTCTACTTAAGGCAATCTGTCTGGAGCAAGAATTCTTGTCAGTCCATTATATTCTTTTTCACTTTTCAAGGAACTGATTATGAAGAACATCATAGAATGTTGGAAGTTATCTTCTGCAAAATCTAAACCAGCACTTACATATATTAGAAAAGTTTCAGATAAAATTTACCAAATAACAAGCAGTTTCTTGGTGTTTTATTGTAATAGGAGGCTCCATATAGATAAATTTCTTAAAATTCTTGGAAGTTAATTCTAGAATAATAATGATAAACTTGGAGAAATAGGTTCCAAGTCTTGATTTTTAATTAATTTTTTTTACAAGCAGGATATATTTATTGAGAGAAAGAAAGCTTCTGTCTGAGAAAGACACAGAAGGGTTCCCGAGTAGGTTGCCAAAGATTAGCTTTTCTAGTGATTTTTATAGGGTAAAACCATGAGGCGAAGTGGGTCCAAGATAGTGAAAACCTGCAACTTGCAAGGCAAATGGGCATGAGGTGGGACAGAACTACGGTCAACCTATTGGATTAATTAACAATTTTCTATACTTTAATGGAAATAGAAGCTGTAAGAAGGTGGAAAAGTACAATCATTTTCAGAGGCAGTTCTATATATTTTAGAAGAAAGACGCTTACATCAAAATAACAAACAAACTGTAATGAAAGGGATTATCTACTTAATCAAAAGTTGTAAGAAAATCACTCCACATGAGAAATGGTGAAGGGTTTGAGGTTCTGAAGGAAAACTCTGGATGACAAAACAAAAAAACTAATAAAAAGGGGCAATGAGTAACCCAAGAGAAGATATGGAAGAGCAGTAGTGATGTGGTAGAGGGAAATTTGGAGAAAAAAAATACTTAACGTGGCAAAGTTTTGTGATATGTGCTGCATGTTAACTCCTGTCACTTCTATTGGAGCTTCACTTAAATCTATCCTCTTTGGCACAGGATTTTATCTGAGCAGATTTGAAATGAGGAGACATCGAAGTGCCCTCATTCAGTTCTGGAAAGAGGAGAAATCCACATCTCCTTTGCATAAATAAAGAAATGAGGGTTCAGATGTAGGAACCAGCCTAAGAGCTTTGCACCTGACCAAAGGATGTTGAGGATGAAAAACAGAGTTATAACTCGGTTAAAATGTGGGGGTCAGGGGTCTCTTGTCTCCCTTCAACAAAGAACCCTGAGTGTCTGGCATACTACCTTCATTCACTCAGACACTGGAACAAGCATTCAGAGCAACACAGAATTCATTTGCCTCCTACCCATGGCACATGCCTTGGTAAACAACAGGATCTCAGCTATATTAAATTTCCCTGAAGCATGTCAGCACATACTGATGTCACCTTTCTCCCTGTGCTCACAGAAGAGGTCAATTAGGCCTTAATCTTCCTATCTGGTCTCCCACACCCAGAGTAAAAAGCTATAGTGTGGATTGCAGTAAAATGATAATTTTTCTGATTAATGATTATAGATTTATTTTCTCTTTTTTTAGATTACTTAAACTTTATTGTCTAAATTCTTTGGGAACATTTAAAGTTTACATACAGTATCCAAATAGCCAAAAAGCTGAACTACTTAATGCTGGATTTGTTACTAAGAATTGTGGTGGTAGTCTGATGTTTATATAGACCAAATGTATAGTGAGGAATGTAGAATCATCTAGAAAGTTTGGATGAGAAACTAGGAAGAACACAGTATTTACATACACTACACCAAATCAGGTTAGACAATACCTTGGATTTCACAAGTGTTTAGTTAAGTCCTAAAGAGATTTATATCCCATAATAATATATGATTTTTTTGGCATGGACTTCAAAGATTCATGAAACACATTATCACTTTATAGAGTACTTTCAATCACAAATTTTTATGGTACAAATTTTCATTTATGGATATCACAGTCACATAACAAGTTATATTTCAACCATATCAATAACTTTCCTTTTTACATATATTTCTAGATAACTAATTCCTTTTCATAACTAAAATTACAAAGAGATTTGTAAATATGATTTATCATTTTATAAAGCATAGATTTTGGTAAATAGTGATATCAATAATCAACCAGTCTATATTCAAGATTCGATAAATATATAAATTATATTGGTCTTTTAAAACTCCACATTTTTAAATTTTGCATGACCTTTCTCTAAGTACATAGCAGGAAATCAAATGTAACTTCAGAATCCCAAGATTTTCTATTAAGAAATGAAAATATTAGGTCAGTTTTATATACTAACTACCAATATACTTTGTAATTATAGAGTACATTCAGTTGTAAATAGTTAAGGAAAATAGTGTGCTAAAACCTAGTTGCAAGCTAATTATTTTCTGCAGAGTAAGAGCATGTACTCCAAAGATATCGTTTTTTATTGGGTACCCAGCAGTTCACTAGGAACCCTGCTAGGTTCTTTTCACAATTATTTCATTTAATATTCAACGCTGGAAATTAATTATTCTCATTTTACAGATGAGGTCATTGAATTTCAGAGTTACTAAGTAACTTGCCAAGCATCACAAGGTAATAGAACTGGGATTGTGAATCAAATCTACCTCCAAGAAACAAAATCAACACTGCCAATAAGCCATATTCATCAGGTGGGAGTTCAGTGTGTTTCAAAATCACTAGAATAATATTACTGCATTTCTCATAAGGCATGGATGTATAAGCACCACCAAGATGTAGCTTAGACTGGAGCACTGTAACTGGAAACTAGAATGTTTTGATCAGTGTTCCAAGGACTAATGCAAAAGTAACTGAAACACAGGAATAAAAAAATTTTTTTATTGCAAATTAATGATGGACATAACACACCACATAATTCAGTGTTTGCTGGCATATTAACAATCCCATTTCAGTGACTTGTTTGCTTGTTTTTGTCTTTTGATTTTTCAAAATGTTTATTTTTATTAATCAAAGTCTACTTAGGAATTTTCCCAAAAGCATGTCTCAAACGCTAAAAAAACTATTGCTTTATAAATTTAATATAATTTAAACCAAAATTAACCTTGTGTTAAAGGAGCATGTTTAATTTAAAAGATGCTTTTGAAGTTAGTATACTGAGTTGTTTCTGATTCTGTGCTAGCAACATGCCCTTTTTGTCTGCATATACCCAGCCCAGAATCTCTTTCGTTTTATCTTTCTTCCTTTCTTTTATTTAAGAATTCAACTAAAACTGTGACTAAAATATGAATTAATAACACAAGTCAAGTATATATTTATGCATGAAAAATTGAGATAAATAGTGCAACATGTATATTCTCAGATTATCTGGATTATCTTTTAGGCTTTATTTTTTTCTTTAAAGAGAGGGAGAGAACTGAAACAGAAGAGCTTGTAGCTTCCCTGGGGTACTGATCTCACTTCTTTTTATTTCCTGGGGAAATACTGCTTTGGAAGTGTCCCACTTTCCAGTATTTTTTTATAATTTGCCAATGCATATTCTCTTACATTTAATATGAAGAACAAAGAGACAAAGAAGACATTGTTTTGTGTACTTTTCTTTTTTCTAGGGTCTCAGACAGGAACTTAATGAAAGTCACATTCTTTAATCACCACTGAAGGTTCAAGATGAATAAAAATTTCAGAAAAAAAATAATTCACAAATAGTTTTCAATTCATTTAAGAAAGATGTTAAATATTGTTTTGGACTCGTAAGTAGCATTTTGCTAAAAATTTTGAATTTCCTTAATGTCATCTCAAAATAAAATAAAATACAATCTTTAAAGATAGCTTGTGAAAATATAAAGATGAAACAGAAAATACATTTCTTAATGGACTCAAAAGATATCAATAAATAGAATGGATGATAGAACATTTCCAACTAAATGGAAATTAATTTGAAATATGCCTGAAAATCAATTGCAGACAAAAATTACTATTGAAGATTTGGGGAGGCTTATTTTATTTTCAAAAAATACATCAGGCTTTAGAGTTTCAGTTTATGACACTTTATTACAGATGTATTAAGATATTTAAGAAAAGAAAAAAGATAAATGAAGACTTAAGGAAAAGTGAAAGAATACAATTTGTGAAAGATATTATCCTATGTTATCTTGTACTGACAAATGTATTTCTTTCTCATTTCAAGAAAATTGAGGGCAAATGGGGATGTATTGAAATGTTGAGATGTATGAGGCACTGAATCACATAAAAAGGAGTTGAAGGAATTAGGCTTATATCCTGGAGAAGTGACTTGAGCAAATCCTCAGAAAAGGTGGAAAGTAACTCTCTGCAAATGTGTTAGTCAGATTTTCCCTTTGCTGGGCAAAATACCTGACACTAGCAACTTAAAGAGGAAAGGTTGCACTTACTCATGATTTCAGAGGTTTCAGTTCATGGTAATCCAGTTCTAAGGCAGGAGCATCTTGGTGTAAGAGCAAACTGTTCACTTCATGGCAGGAGTAGAGAGAAAAGAGCACCCAAATGAAAAGTACTGAGGACAGTCCCCTGGGCAGCTCTCAAGTCATTCAAGTTGACAATCCAGCTTAACTTTCACACAAAAAAGCTAGAAACATCATTATATGATAGAAGTATAACATTCAACCTACATCATCACTAAAATTAGAACTGAGTTCCATATAAGGAAAACTGTTTTAAAACTCAAAACTATATCAGTTGAACAAGTGGTCATAAAAGTCAAGTCTCTTTTGCTTACAAGTTGAAGGAAAAAAAAGAAGGAAGGAAGGAAGGAAGGAAGGAAGGAAGGAAGGAAGGAAGGAAGGAAGGAGAAAGAAGGAGAAAGAAAGAAAGAAAGAAAGAAAGAAAGAAAGAAAGAAAGAAAGAAAGAAAGAAAAGAACTGAACTAAGAATGCAACTTAGTGCTAGAGTGTTTATCTACCATGAACAAGGGTTCAATCTGTAGCACAGAAAAAAAAGATAAAGAAAGGAGAAACTTATTAGTCTACATACTTGAGAAGCCCAACAGTGAAACTAGTTTAAGCATAGTGAATTAGAGATTTAAACTCATGTCATCATACATCTCCATGCCTGACCTTTGATCTATTTTGTGTTTGGTTCTTACTCAGGAAGTCTCTTGATTTGCCAAGTCAAGAGGACCAGTGGCAGCCCAAAGCTTAGCAGAATTTGAAATCACAGTGGAAGAAAGCAGACCTCTCCTTCCATCTTCTATTTGTGGGCTTAAAGGAGAATGAGGCTTGTTTTTGCAGTGGTTTTTTTTGGGACAAGTCACCACCAATGATGCAATGAAAGACTTACCCTACACCAATGACAGTGAACTTTTTAGAGCTTCCAATGATAACAGACAGCTGGCCATGGCATGTGTGCCACCAGTTCATCACCACTGCCCTAGACCATCTGTCCATCCCTAAAAGCCAAGCAATAATATTTTCATCAGCAAATTTAGAAAAGAAGGTCCTAAGGAGCTGCAAAGGTAAAAAGAATCAGGCCAAAACAAATTTTAATCCTTAGAAGGCAGTGAATTTCTCACCATTGAACATGTTTAAGCAGAAATTTAATAACAATTTTATCAGTGATAATGGCCCACATTATCCTTTATCCAGTGTAAAACTTTGAAAAAGTCTCCCTTTATTTACTAGTTGAGTCAACAGATAAAACTGAGCACTTATAACATAAAGACCACTCAAACATTAAGATACACAAGACAGTCGTGGTTCCTCCTGAGCAAGCACGGACAATCTATGATCTTTAATCTATAAAAGAGATTTTATTTGTCATACAGTATGAGTGTGATTTTAAGAAGAGCCATATGTGCAAACTGATCATTATAAAACAATAGACAAATGCAAGCTGTTACAGAGAATAATTAAAATTGTGAGTATTTGGGCAAGGGTATGCAAGAAGAAATTAAAAGCACGTATCACTTCTAAAGGAACTTATACACACCATACACAGCCTGCCTAGCTCCGCCGTACAGTTAAGATGTAATCCCAGATGAATTGCTTTTTACAGTAAAGATCATCCGGGAGAAAAGTCCCAGGTTGACATTTCAGTCCATCCGGGGCAAGTAAGTCTAGAAATATAAGGAACAGATCCACTGGCCAGAAATGCCATGTCATTTCATCCAGGCGAGAATCTGGGTGAGGTCTACACTGAGTTTTATCCCAGCAATCCATGAGTCAGCTCAAAGCAGGGCAACTTTACAAGCAGCAAGTTCATTGGCCTTCCAAATTAAAGATAAAAGGACTTGAAACCACCTTGCAACGGGTGGGCAACCCCATCGCCAGGGACTTGGTTTAGTGGGCTAGAGACAGCAATGTGTTATCCAGCAATTGTCTCCAGTGCCCAAGCCCAGCACCCAGCCCACCTAAAATGTGAATGAGGCCATGCATCCTACATATTCTAACAATCTTTCTTTGGGGAAGCTCATCGTGTAAGTCAGAAGAGGTCTCTTCTTTCTAATTCTCAGCTTTACTTCTTTCTAAGTCTTGGTTACCCAAGAAAATAAAAGTCAGTGTGACCTTGCTTATAAATGATAAACAAAAAATTTTAAAGACTAAAATAATGGAACATTGCTTCCCTAATTCTTACAGATGTCCTGCTGCTTCCATTTTATTGCCATAAATGAGTGTCAGTTTCCCCACTGAAATCCATGTATTCAAAGAAAACAATTTAAGATGTAAGAATTTACCGTTGATCCATGGAACTCAAATACAGCTGATTGTCTCTGAATGAAAAATTAAGAGGTCAGTTAATCTTTTTCTTTCCTTATTTTTGTGGGATATATAGAGTATTAGACAATGTGAAAAATCAGAAGTTGCTTATCACTCTCTGAAATCCATACTCACTGATAGCCTTTCTTAGACTCATGCATAATGTAGTAAGAACTTTTGATGTGTGACAGCTAAGAAGTGACACAATTAGGAGAAACAAAAATCAGACAACATTTGCCACAGCCTTATTTATTTATTTATTTATTTATTTATTTATTTATTTATTTTTGTGGCACCGGGTACAGCCTAATTTCTAAACAGCAAACAGGAAAGTCCCTTTGGACTAGAATTAGATTTTTCCTGAAGTGGAGCATTTAACTCTTTAAGTCACGATTATATAAAGAGGAAGCTTCCTCTAACTCCAAAACATATCTTCATCTCAAGAATAAACAAAATAATCTGAAGAAATTTCATGTCATTAAAGGGAGGAAAATAGTGTGTAGAAACCCTGCCCTCCTACCTGAAAACATGAGGCACAGAATCAATCACCAAAATCTTTGCTTCAAAGGGGACATTTAAATTACATGAAGAAATCCATTCATATATAAAGAATGCTTTTGATTGAAATAACAATGAAATGATGAAGTCTTGTTTTTCCACTTTTCTGAGGATTAAGGAGGCTTCAAAGTTTTTTTCAGATAGCAAGTGTTTTCCATGAATGAGATTGATCATTAGAGTGAGGGGGAGGTGAGTGTGTGTGTGTGTGTGTGTGTGCAAATTTCCAAGAGTCCATTATTGCATGCTCCAGTTGTTGTCAATCAGCCTAGGTTTGTTTTGCTCATTTCAGATGGAAATTGTGAGTTGGCCAAGTGCAAATAATTCTGGATGCCAACAGTTGACACAGCCAGCTGCTAGCTATCACCATGTCTTGCCAGCTTGTGCTGGACTCTGTAGGTTGACACTTTTGGGTGCTGGTCTCTGCTGCTGATCTTCATTGGCTCCTGGCCTCTTCACTGCTTTGTGTTCTCAGTGTTTACTTCTCAGTGTTTACTTCTATTTGTTTTGAAATGACTGCTCTGTCCACACTATTCAAAACAAGAATCTCAAGGAGATTTGTAATTTTGGAGCCCATACTACCCAAGAATAAATCACAAGCAGGTTTATAGGACCACCAAAGCAAATCTTTACTATAAAAGGGATCATGATGCAGCACAGGGGCAGGGGAAATTGGTACACTGGTACTAACCAGGGAAGTGAATACAGAGTGCTGCTGATAGAGCAGCAGTATACGTGAGGGACAGGGCTGAAACCAGGGAATCTTCTGGAAGGCTAGCTGTGGGGATTGGGGACATTAACAATAGACCCAGATCCCTCCCTCTGATCATAGCCAGGCCAGAGCCCTTCCTCCCTTCTTCAAAAAGACAGCAGTAGCATATGAAGTGGCAGAAGCAGGACATGGGCCTTGCACTGATGGTTAAGCTGCACCCATGCTGGAGTGGAATGGAGTGAAGGAGAGAGACCATGACATTAACAGGGAGGACACTGAAGCAGGTTACCATATTTTGGGGCTGAGAGAGAGAAAAGGGAAGCAGGGTAGCAGAAAGACAGGCACTGGCCAAGCATGACCCCCAGCAGGAAGTGAGGGGCAGGTACTTCTCTGTCTCACAGTTATTTGATAATGTATTGTGAAAGGTCTGCTTGTCTCTTTTATGTACTTTCATATGCATTTTTTCCTGTTGGGAAGGATGTATGGTTAAGCATTCATGCACGTGAATATGTGTGCGTGCCCACGTGGGTATTTATCTTTCATTCTGTCTTATGGACAAGACAACAGTGCCACCTGAAAAAGGTACCATTTGGTTTTCCATTAACTTTCACTGCTCAAATATTTCCATTCATAAATGACCCTGCTTTAATATGACAGATACTCTATTAACTCGTGGCTGTGTTTTCCCAACATTTCTCCTGACACAGCACACACAGAACAAACAGGACTGGTCTTGCTGGAGGCAGCCTGCTGCAAAGGGGCTACAATGGAGGCCCTCTCTGGGAAGCCATGAAGAATGGAAGGTATTGGTGGCTTTTACCTTGGATACTGGAAGAAATAAGAGCCCCTCACCAAGGGAGCTAAAGTATATGCAGTGTTTCTCTGCAACAATGTAATATGATCACCTCATCCTTCTGAATCACTTAATAGACTTGCATTCTCTTTCTCATATAACATGTTGTATCACCGAGTTTGGAAGAGTTCTGTATGGTGTAGTGCAGCTTCCCACAAATGCACATTGTCTGAACTTGATAGGGTTGATGTTGGCAGATTTCTCTCCAGATTGACTCTATACTCTCCCATTGTCTTGGATGCGATCCATCCTGTATAGTTTTGCTTCATTATTCTGCAATGAGGTTGAGAAGTTTTGGTACATAAGCAGGCTGCTTGTAAGTGAAGAGCTCATACTTTATAAATTCACAGAACTCCTTTTAAAATCAAGGATTAAGGCTTCAGAAAAAAAAAATCAGAGGTCATTTTGGCTTTAGAATCAGTATTTCAATGCACAGATACATAAGGACAGGTATTATGGTTTTGACCATTGTAACAGAAAAATGGCCTTGTTTACTGAACCTGGCCTTGGGCTCTTCCCAAGTGTGAGGAGAGCCACCTCCTAAAAGAGCCCATGGGCACAAGAGTTCAGGGGATAGTTTCAGGAGTGAGGAGCTGCACATATTCCATGTGTTGGGTAGTGTTCCTATGATCTCACAGGTCAGATTTTGCTCCCTCTGGGGTTGATTTGTATATAACAGTGATTTCAGAAGGCTAGGGACAAAACCAGGGGCTGTGCCATTCTTTAACATGGCACCGAAAATCCTTGCTATAGTAACCTTGAATTTAGTACACAAAAATCTCTCCTTTTAAAGGATTGTAGATAGCATCAGATCTTTCTTGGAGAAAGTTTCTTTTTGGATTCCAGAAGCAAATTCACTTTTGAGAATGAAATTGTGCTTTCTCCATGCTGATTCCTTCTCTGTGCTTGCTATTTCACTATTGTGAAATTCTAACCACAAGACTCTCAAGATCTTAACTAATTTTGCTCTTAAGTTAAATGTTTCTTCCAGTTTTATTTTTATTAGTGCATGTTACATTTATTAGTACATGATTACGTTTCTTGTGTAGAGTTAGTGCATGTCCATAACAAATCTTAATTCTTTTTCCACCCCCTTCCTCTTCCCTCAGTCTCTTGATCATCTTCCCATTTGAGAAAGATCTATCTCCCTACTTCCTATTATCTATCTTATATTTTGCTTTCCTTTATGTTTTGTGTTTCTCATACTATCTTGGAGAATTAGACAGTAAAATTTTAACAATATTTCTTATTGTTTAAATATTTGCAAATGTCCTGTGTTGAAAAAATTTTAAATGCCTTTACCATTGGTTTGTTTCATTGTTTCCCTGAGGGAAACGATATCCTTATATTTTAAAGTTGCTGGTCAAAAAGTTGGAATTGCTCTCGCTTGCTTTTCTTCCCACTAAATACTTCCAGAAATAGATAATAATCCAGAGTGAACCCTAAAATACTTCTATTTTTAAAAAATGTAGATTAAT
>RJWT010024629.1:0-16400 GCA_004365215.1 Cuniculus paca | reverse complement strand
TGTGTGTGACAGTGAAAGAGACAGAGAAAGGAGAGAAAGAAAGAGAGAGATGTCTCCTAGTCCTGTCTCATCAGAACAGACACATTTCCAATTTATACATAAAGGACTCTCTCTGGCACACAGCTAGACACAAAGGAGATGCTCAATCAGTGTTTGATAAAGAAGGAAGGAATAGCTTCAACCTTCTGATGACCCACTAGGTGTCAGAGAACACTGTAGATTTAGGATACTAAACTCCAGCCCAAATGTCTTTTTCAAACAGAGTCCACAGTCTTTTGTGGATGAGCACCAGCCCTTCCTCTTTTCTTCCTCATCCTTGATTTTCCCATTCTCCCAAGAGCATCATCCTCTCAGAAGGACAGTTACTACTGATTTAGAAGGTTATGTAGATTTGTTTGAATTTGAAGGTGAAACAGTGAGTCCTTGGTCCTTTGCAAAGTGGCATGACTATTTTCAAGTTCAAAGTTTCCCTTGTCCATTTCAGAAATGTCTAAGGCTCTTGCTAAACAAACAGATCCAAATATAGCTATCAAAAGAAATGACATGGGATCATTAAATCCCATGTCAAAGAAAGGAGGAGACAAAAAGATGTTTCCCTTACCTATCAACCTGGTTTGGATTCTTTCTGATGTCTCTTAAGTCTGGGCGTGGGGGTCTAGAAAAGAATTCCTGCTCCGGTGAAAAAGACATGCAATGAGCTGCTAGAAGGCAAGATACACACAGGAAGCCATTTCCACCAGGTAGGCTATAAATCCAACCTTTATTACCTTTTATTATGTTGTTTCAACAGACTCTTAAAGACAGCACAACGGTTGGCTGATAGCTGCACTAAATCTCTTTCATTTTCTCCCCGTATTACTTTCCCCTCCTGGATTTTTTTTGTGCTGTCTGTAGCCCTCTCTTTCTCTGTCTCTGTCTCTCTCTGTCTCTCTGTCTCTCTCTGCCTCTCTCTCTCTGTCTCTCTCTCTCTTTTGCTCCCTCACTCTCTGACTTTCTCACTTCATGATTCAAATTTTATAGGACTTCTTTAGAGGATGGTGGTAGAATGTAAATGTTACTTGAATGAAAAACAAAATCCAACAACTCCCAAGCCTCAAAACTCTGAGCTTGGCCACGAATATGCGTGTGACCTACATATGTATATATTTTGTGTGTAACAAATACACACATCAACACATACATACAGGCAAACACATGAGCCAGAAAAGCAGAGAAACAATGTAACTCCTGATGGGCGTGTGTGCATGGCAAAATGATAATAAGGAAAATTTACTGCCAAATTGTCAAATGCTGACATGCAATTAAAATAAAGTAAGGATCACAATTTTTTAAAGGGCAGAATTGCTTAAAGAATTTTTTAAACAATTGTTTAAAGAACAGAATTCTATTAGGAACTGAAAACAGGCCTCAAGAACACTCTGAGGTAGTGAGTTGAGGGAGAGAGGCAAAGAAGAGCAAGATAAAGAAGGGAGTGTTGGAGAGAGGCAGGATGAGGAAGAGCAAAGGAAAGTGAGGAAGAGGCAAGGGCACAGGGAGGGGGATTGAATGGTTATAAACTCATAACTTAGAGCCAGACTTCTTCAGGAACTTAAATAGAATTTGTGCCTTTTGCTACCATAGGACTTTTAGAGAAATGTTTAACTTCTCTTTGCCTCCACTTCGCACTTTGTTAACAGTACCTACTCTAGAAAGCTTGCAAGCATTAGATTAACTAATGAAGAAAAAGTTTACAGCAGTCCCTGACACATAGGCAAGTTTAATAAAAGTTTGCAATAACTATTGTAGTTGAAATAAGATGAAACATGAAGGATGGAGACACACAAAGGAGCAGATCCTATAGTAATTAGCATTGAGGAGATAAACTTCTTGCACTCCTAGGGCTGAAATCTACCCACCTAGACAATGCATTTCAAGGAAATAGAATTTTTATCTCCCATCATCAAGGTGAAGTGAATGCTTGATACCATCATTAGTAAGTATTTGTTCTTCATTTATATTCCTTAGGCTTCAATATGTTGCTTAGGTAGAATACTCCATCAAATCAGTGCCCAGAAATTGTGAATTCACCAGATAGGAAGCTGTTGTAGTTCCTAATGAGGAAACCAATTCTTCAAGCCTTGTTAGAATTGCCAAACAGGGTTTCCTGCTGGGTAGCTTCATTTACTTGGCATCTCCTACTGAGAGACACTGGTACCATTTACAGAATGGGGAACAGAGAAGACAGACAGCTGAATGAGAAATACAACTTGAATGCTGAAATGTGTCATCGTTTTCTAGAGAATAGGAAAAGATTGTTGTTTTGTTGTTTTAACAAACTGACTTTTAAGAGCCAAATTCATTGCATTTACATGCTTCTGAAGAATGCAATGTAAGAGACCATATAATGGCAAGCCTAGGATGGATTGATAGCAACCACTGGGAACTCTGGGAAGAGAGTTATGCCTAGGCTATTTCTTATCTCAGTGGGAAAGTGCTATAATCCATTAGTGATGTCTGCCATGGGCAAAGAGTAGAACAATGTTGGACCAGATTCTATATTCTTTCTACTCCTGATCTAGTCCAACTTCCTAATGTTCCATATGTTTTCAAATTCCCTACATTGAGAAAAGAAGGTTTCAGACTACGTTCATTTTTAAATTTCATTTTAGTACATCCAAACTTACTGAGATATGAAAAGCTGGCTATAAATAAGAGTGATTTGTGTATTCTTGGCAAGCAATTGGATACAGCTAAACAGATTTATGAACTCTTGAATAATGTCATTTCTTGTATAGTTTAAACTGTCTTTTCCTTATCCCCCTGTTAACTTTGTGTAATCTTTGCTGCCTAGAAAACCTATTAAAAATAGATTGACACTAATTAAAATCTTTACTGATTCTAAAATATTAACTATACAAATAAATTGAGGTTTACTACAAAGTTAGAAAAAAATTTAAAAATTGTCCATGATCATTGTGAATTTTATAAAAGTTTTAATTTAAATGAGAGTTTTCAAGCTTGTTTTGTTTTCAACTGCTTTATGAGTTCATGAATTTTTGTTACCATCTCTGTCATTGTCTTGCCAGTAATACTATTGATAATAACTATTCAGTTATGTTTCAAAACCTGAGGATTTTTTCAAAACCCATTTTTCCCCTTGAATTATTTCATTTGTTAATGCTATCATGTTATTTTCATGAAGGATACTTGAAAGAATTTTTTGTTCCCATTTAACAGAGCAGGAAATTGAACTTCAAACATAATTAGTAGGAAATATCAATTAAGTCATACCCCCCATGTTGAAAAGGAAATCAGATAATGAAACAAACCAATTCATTGATTTGATCTAAAATCTCAGTCTCCTACATCACTCCTATCAACTTTAATATCCTTGGATAATAAATACATCAAGTTGCAAACTGTTAAATGCTAGATGAAAGGCACAGAATCTAGAATTAATTACTTCTTCCAGAGGTGGGATCAGAAAAGATGTGTGGATGAGAAAGACTGAATTTGAGTCTCAGAATTAGATAAAATGCAGAAGATGGAGATAAAAGACATCACAGAAATGTTTCATAAAAGTGGCATAAAATCCTTATCTTAAAATGCAGTAGGAAAAGAGACACTACATAGTTTTTTAGAGTTAAATAAATGCACCAAATTGAAAGACTATTTCAAACTCTTCATTGTTGTGGTTGTAATTTCCATGGTTGACATGTAGTCATCACAACTGATTCTACAATGGGCACTGGCCTTGCTCAAACATACCATACGGCTTTTAACTGGCAATCTGGTGTCCTAGTTATTTGCCATTTGCTATGTGTGTGAACTCAAGCACATAACTTCACTTCCAGCCTTTTGTTTTTCTCCCTCTTGCTTAATCTGCCTAAAAAGAGTAACAATTTCTGCCACCCAGGGTTGGTGTAGGAACATCACAACCTGCAAAGAACACCTAGCATATAGCATGTGCCTACCACATTGCTTCTCTCCTCATTTTTTACTGTCAGGAATACCTATCTGACTCAAGATGAAATGAAATATTTACTTTTCTTTAAGAAAAACCAACCTTCAGATGAGAGTATTAGTCTGAAAGTGAACATTGTGCATATGTGTGACACATGGTAGAACATTTTATCAATTTCTAACATCACTACACTATAAACTTAGGATAGATCTACTAGAAAGTGATTCTTTCTGGAAAGTGGCATGTAAGTGACTCTAAATTAAAGCAACTTTATGAATTGCTCAGGGATTCTGAATACATACACACTCACACACACATTTACACTCACAATCACTTCAAGCCCCAAATAGTTTTAAATTTGATTTATAAGTAGCTTTTGTTTTGTTTTGCAATTTTACTAAATACCTATTTAATGAGAATGAGGTAAGTGCTGTAATCTAATATGTATGAGGACAGATAATCGTTGTTGTGTAAGGTGCTATTTCATAGACTATAACTTAATTCATATGACTGTAATGGGATAAGGTGAGAAAAATTGATTGTTTAGGATTTTGTGCACATAAATCTTTATACATACCTTTATACCTATATCTGTCAGTATATATGAATTTATTTTTCAAATATAAGTAGTAAATCTATCTATTCTGTCAAAATACTTTCTCAAGAAAGATCCCTATGAATAGATAAGATGAAATTATAATTAACAAACCATTTACCTCCATAAAAAAGAATATTTATAAAGAATAGTCATATCACTGTGTATCTCACAGTCTTTTATTTGCTAAATAAAACATTTCAACAGGATATACACAGACATAGTTTAAGCAGTGAGCTATGTTATACAGGTGGATCACCATTATTAACTAGCACTTTTGATGCAACAATCAGATATTTGTATAAAATTTCTCTTTAGTGCATAACATATTAACCTGCCCATTGCTGATTAACAGTGTAACTTCACAGGGCTTATTGAGTAACTTCAGGTCCTTAGTAGAAATTGAAAAATAAAGAAAAATGATGTTTCTTTAGGAAGATGGATACCACACAAAAGGCACTGAAAGACAAGTGGTTGATGGGTCTGGAAACTTGTGATGGAGTTGACAAGCTAAAATAACTGATAAAAGGAGTTAGTTCCAAAGGTAGAACTAGATAATAGACACAGGTGACTACTATGTTTTCTTTATTCATTTAACACAATTTTTGAACATAATAAAAACATGTTTAGAAACATTAAAGATGAAAAGAAAGTCCTTGCTTTTAGAGTTTACATCTAATGGAACATTCCTAAAAGTATGGCCACTAAACCCTCAGCATCCATACCACTTAGGAACTTTCTAGAAACAAAAATTTACAAAATCCACTCTGCAGTTACTAAATAGGAGGCATTGAGGTAGACTTCAGTAATTTGTGTTTTAATAAGCACATTAGGAGATTTTTGAGAACCAAATTTTCTAGTGGAAAATACACTAATAACTTCAGTCTCTAAGAGCTACTTAGGAGAGAAAGTGGGAATAGGAAACAAAAATTAAAATGGCTGGAAAGTTGTCCGTAAGATTCCCTGATTTCTTGCACTTCTCTTGACCAAGAGAAGTCAGTTGGTATTTATGTGATGTTGTCTTTTCTGCTCATCAGAATTACTAAAGAGCTATTCATTCATTCATTCATGTAATTATTTGCTTATGCTACATAGGATACAAGAAAAATATAACTCCCAGTCTACTAAAGTTTGTGTCCTCTGAAATTTAAGAATGAATTCAAAAGAACAACAAAGCTTAGGCGTAGGAAAAGTTTATTGAGAGGTAACTCCCAAGAGACAGAAGGGATCCCAAGTGGGTTGCCATGGACACCATTTGTCAGGGTTAATATACAGCAAAGTCATACTGTGGGTATACCTTGGGTCAAACTATAATCAATCTATTACAAATATATTTGTTTAACTAACACTGGTCCAAAAGAGCAGAAAGTTATACAGCAAGGGCACATGGAAATAACATAGTCATTTTTGGGAAAGGATAGGCCCACATGTCCTGGTCACTAACCTGGGAGACTAATGCCTAACTAGACTTCCTGGACCAGGTGTTGCTAATTATAGTATCATTCCAAGTAACTGTTTATCCCTTAAAGAGGTATGTAGGCCTGACCAGTGCATCTTTATCTTGAAGCCTGGTCTTCTTCAGATATACCTTCAATGGCAATTCTGATGTCTTTATTTTTTTCTACTGTCTTCTTTGAGAGCCCAGTCCTTCTCTGACTGTATGCTAACTCCTAAGTTAGCTGCATACAATAACTATATTCATAGAATATTTATCTAAGCACTCTTGCAAGGATACAGATACAATGATTTAAAAACAAAACACAACATAATGTTTGTTCTTGTGAAGTAAAAAATGAGATGTCAGACTAGAAACACTAATGTAAAAACAACTATAAGAATTACAAAGGAATATATTATGAAATGAAACAGGCTATACTAGTTGGAGGCAGTGCAGTTTAATAAGGAACAGGAAGTACCTCCCCGAAGATGTATATTTAAGCTGAGCTGAGGATGAATAAACTAACTGAGAAGAAAGACAGAGACTAATCTCAGTGTGTTCCAGGAACTGAAAAAGGCAACTGCAGCTAGAGTGCAGAGAACAGAAAAAAGTTGTCTAGTTTGAGACTGAACCCTTCCAAGTTGGTAGGCACCAAGCATGCAGCCTGGGAGATCAAGAGAGCAGAGAAAATTTCAGTTTTGAGTGATCTCTAGGGATCCAGAGAGGAGAATGGGTTAGAGGGAAACAACGGAAGTAGGAAGACCTGTCACGGACAAGATCCAGGAAGATTCCTGAAGTAGAGATGACAAACCAAACCCTGCTTACCACAAAATAAGTTTGCAGTTTCCTTGAATCCTGTTATATAAAAGAGAATTATCAGAAATCATCAATAAGAGGCAAAAAGGGACATAAGAAGCAGAATTTTACAAGTACCCACGCAAAGAAAGTGTCAGCCCTCAAGATAGAGAGATACTTGCTGCCCTATGATTGGGTATATTTATGGGGCCTTTAGGGTAGAAATCTGCAGAACCTGTAACTCTATGGAGAGGAAGGCCCACCACCTTGGTCTTTTTTTTTGGAGAGGAAAGAGGTGATGTTCCATTCCCAGGTGATAGTCAGCACAGTAATGAGGTAAAACTCACCTTTTTAAGTGAAAAAGAACAGTCCATTTGAAAGGAAAAAAGAATGAGCAAAGTCTATTTGCAGGTAAAAGGAAGTAGCCCAGATTTATTGCATGTTTAGGAATTTAGGAATTTTTGACTGAGTTTGTGTTCTGAACCTGCAGTTTTTATTAATAGTGTCATTTTAAAAATACGATCTACCCTGTCTCCTTTTTATCTATTTTTATTTCTTCTGTCCTACCTAAAACCCATTGAGAGGAGAACTCTGCCATCAGCCAAATGAGTGTGGGACTTGGAGATGAATCAATGGTGTAAGTAGCACAAAACCCTGCCTTTGGAGTGGGTTATCACTCCCTGGAATCACTTCTATGCAGTTTGGATTCAGAGTTCCCTGCCAGACTTGGGAACAGGATAAAGAGATGTTCATTTTAAGTAGCACTCTGTCAGTGACCTTAGGCAGGTCCTCGCTCAGAAATCTCTCCTCCGTGGGCCACCAGTCCACTCTTACTTCTTAGTTCCCTTTTCTCTAAGTGTTGCCCTCCTCCTACTCTTTTAAAGTACAAATCTCTAGGGAATTAAAAGGACAACTCTTGAGAATGCTGAGTACATCAGTTTCCTACTGACAGAGATAGGTGACAAGATTCCTTGGATACAGGGCTAACATTCTGCTGTGACCCTGCTTTGCCTCTAACCCACGTCAGGACAGGGATGCAATGTGACTGACACTTCTCACCCCACACATGGCCTCTGGTGACTGGAGGTTGATACCTTCACCAGCCTTCCCCTCAGGGTGCCCTGACATCTCTCCCAGTGAAGCTGACAGCACGTTGGCATTGCTGACAAATGACTCATTTCCAGCCACATAAAATAACTTCAATCTTCTCTCTTTGAAGTTTTGCAGATTACTTCCTCCACCCCTGCTTTTCTGAAAACGTCACTCTGCCAGCGCTTTATGTTAAAAACCACACTTATTATGCCAGAGTGGATTCAGCACAATTAGAGTTCAGTTTTCATCACAGACGTTGATATGCTTTCAACGACCTGCACGGCTTGATATACCTGTGATCTGCATACCTGGGCCACAGGACTCAATATTTTCTCTCTTCTACAAAGGGAAAAGAGACCGTTCCTTTAACCTGCTGTTTCTTTGATTGTAAGACAGCAAGGTCTCCTATCACATGAGTTAGAAAATGAAGTACTAACTCAGATTCTCCCCACCCCATCTTTGTCCCTCCTAGGCAATCAGCCACCAAATTTCTTTCTTTTTGCTTTGATATTCCCCCAAAGCTCGCTTCCATGTCCCTGGGTCACACTCCTATAACCCTATTTTAGACTCTTAAAAAATCATCCATGTTCTTCTCTCTGCCTTCAGTTCTGTAACCAGCATGCAAAACATCTTCAACAATTGCTTTTGACCTTTCCGTAGCATCCCACCAAACTTGTGATAAAGTCTTCAGCCTGGATGTGAGTTCGCTCTAAATGCCTCTCTTGCCTGCCTTCTCTAGACCATCTTCACCTGGCTTCTCCATACACCGTGCTCCTGGGCTCTGGCACCTTGCTCAAGTTCATGCTTCCCTGGAATGCCCAGTTTACCTCTTTTTTTACTTCATCACTGCCTTCTCCTCTGCAATGTCCATTTGCCTCCAGGAAATCTTTCAAGATGTACCCTTCTGAAAGGGATTAAGAGAAACTTCCTGATTCTGCGCTCCTCTCTCCCTGCTACAAATCTCATTAACATATTGATTCTTTTACTTGTCCTCTACCCCAATGAACTATGACCTCCTGGAGGCAAAGGTAGTACCCTAGGCAACCGCCTACCCAGAGAGATACTCAGCAAAAAGTAATTGACAGTGGAATCCCCTTCAGCCTGCAGCTCAGCTTTGACGCTAGCTAGTGTAAGCATCCTGGCCTTCTACATTGGATAAATTTTAGCATTTGTCACTCTGCTTACTCCCCAAGAACCATGTAAAGAAGTTGTTTTAGCTAATTCTAGAGATGAAAAAATTGAGCTTTAAAAAAGTTATGTGCTTTTGTTTTTTAAGGCAGCTACTGAAAGGCCATGTCCTACTTACTGAGGGACCTCTACCTGGACTTGGATTTGCTATGAAACAGTTACAGGTATTAAGTTGTGAAGGATCAGTAGAAACTTGTCAGTTGGGGTAAAGTGAAGTAAGTCACAAGGTTATTCCAAACAGAGCAAGGAGCACATTCCTAAGCATGAGCATCCTCATAAACCAAGGCACAGAGATGTGAGGAAAGGGAGAACTGAGAAAAAGACCCAGTTTGAATGCATCTCTGTCAATTATAGCTGAGTGATGTGAGCCAGTTATCTGATTCAGCTTCCTGATACGTGCAGTGGGAATAATAAAAACTTCAAACTCCTTAGGTTCTTATGAAGATAGCATGATATATATAAATAGATAGAGATGATATAGATATAGATATAGATTTAGCCCTAAGAACATACTCTGTCAAACAGCAATTGTTCAATTTATTATAACTATTTCTTCTTCTGCTATTCCCATTATCTATTAGTATGGAAGAAATTGTGCCAAACTTTACCATCAAGCAGCCATTTTATTATGTACATTAGAAGAGCTAAGCTAGGAGGCTTGTTCTTGATCCATGGGGTATTAAATGGAGCATCCATTGCCAAGATGACTGCTCCACTCCCTCATCTGCTCCCTGGACTGGGACATTAGTCATGGTTGTTGTTGTTTTAATTCTTATTTTTATTAGTGCATATTTGCATTACATAATGATTACATTCCTTGTGAGGAGCTGTTACGAGTACGTAACACAACTTAGTCCTTTTATTCAACCCCTTCCTCTCCCCTTCTTCCTCCTTCCCTCCATTTCTTGGTTCCCTTCCCTTTTGCAAATAATCTATCTCCCTATTTCCTATTATCTATGTTTAGTTTTGCTCTTTAATTTATGTATGTTTTGGATTTCTCATATAACAGAAACACTGTGATATTTAAACCTTAATTTCTGATTTATTTCACTTAACACCATGGTCTCAAGGTACCCTGTTTTTCTATAAATGATTCAAGTGTATCCTTTTTTATGGTGAAGCAGTGCCATGTTGTGTATAAATACATTTCATTTAGCCATCCATCTGTTGATGGATATATAGGCTGCTTCCAATATTTAGCTCTTATGAGTTGTGCTGTTATGAATACAGGTATTGCTTGTATCATTTTAACTGTTTCAGGAAATACCTAGAAGGAGATAGCTGGGTGAGGTGGAATTTCTGATTTTAGCTTTTTGGGGAATCTCCACACTGATTTCCATAGTGGTTGTACCAGTTCACATTCCCACCAACAGTGTAGAAGTGTTCCTTTTTCCTTACTGCCTTGCCGGAATTTGTTACTACTGTATTTCTTCATGACAGCCACTTTTTCTGGAATCATTTTTGTACAAAAAAGGAGTTGTTTGTCAGCTGAATGCTGAGTTCAAGCTGTTCATCAGAGTACCTACAAAGATGAGGTAGTGCAAAGTGGTTTCTCCACGTGACTTGTCCTTTTCATAGGTGTGACTTTTTCCCCAAATGGGAAAGAAGCCTGAGTAGAAGACATAAAGTTTCTAATGAGAAGGCTTTAGGAGTTGTAGCGTGTCATTTCTGATACATCCTGTCAAATAAGTCATGAAAGCCTGCTCAGACTTAAAAGAGGCCGTGGGACTCCATCCTTCAGTGGGAAGTTGCTGAAGAATTTGTGGCCATCTTTAATCTACCCATGGTGATACCACCTGTGGCACTGCTAATACCATTTTAACATTTAGGAGAAGTGGTAGCAGATGTGCCACTGTAATGAACATATGGTGTGTGCAAAGAAAGGGGACGACTGAGGCACAAGCCACAGAAAAACCAAGTGGTAGAGTAAGGGAAGCCTCATTCTCATCTCTCCATTACAGCCTGCATAGCCAGTGAGAACTTAGCAAGTGGATTTCCCAACCCCAGGGGATGAACGTGTAAACCAGGCATCGGGAGCTACACTTTCAAAGATGTTCTGAATGCTAGGAACACCCCTGGGATTGCTTTTCTAACTCACCTGAAATGAAACAACTGACTCTCCCCTGCCTCTTTCTGTCTCTTACTAGATAGAGGTCACACTGAGCTATTTTTCTAAACTGTAGAGGCAAGAGGATGAAAGATCTCAGCTATCTCAGCCATCACAAACTGGAGTCACTCATGAGGAACAAGGCAGGAGGCACAAAGAGAACACAGCAAAGCAGGTGTTGTACTTGAAAGATGCTTTCACCCACAAGGCACAGTTCACATTGCTGTCCTTACTGACTGTGCTCATTTTTTTTTTAACGCGTGTTGCCTTTTGTCATCACAAGATGTGTTTGGCCCTTTTTCACAGTTCATTGATCCATTCTTTTTTAATAACACATCATTTTGAGACAGACCTATTCTTATATATTAATTCTATTAATGTCTCCCTTATAAACCTACAAAGTAAAAAATAACTAAATAACTTAATGGCTTCTCGTGTTCTTCTTAGGAACTTCTGATGCCAATTACACACATAAAACTTAATGCACATAAAAGTCCTCATACTTTCATGCACATGCACTCAGACATTCCATTATCAAATAGTTCCCATTTCGATGATTCATTATATGATCCCCTTAATTTTCAAGTACACACAGTTCACTGTACAACAAAATGAAGCATCCAGAAATACATATCCAAACATATGCAAAAAATACTGAAGTCTCCATCTTCCAAAATGCACAGAAACACCTCTAACCATTCAGAAACATGTGCACACATACAGAGACACTCTCAGTATCTGAAGGCACCTTTTCCATTCCCTGCTTACGTCATCCTTCCCTTACTGACAGCACACATCCACTCACACACAGATAATAACAGACCCTCAGACACTCCAAGTTTGGAAACAGAAATCTATGAAAATGATTTGTAATGAAAAAGGAAAAAAGAATACATAGAGACATGCATACTAACATGCCCCTCCAGTATTCCCAACACTAATGGCACTTCCCAAGGGGCTGTAGACAACTCACATACACACAAAATACCTAAGTTTGAATGAATTCCTTCACACACACCCATAAGTACACTAAAGACAACTCAAAGAGCCTATTTTTCAATAGACCTGTTTTCAATAGACCCTGTTGTAGTATCAAGCATCTACTTTGAAATACAAAATCACACAAAGGTAAATAGATAAAATACACCCATATATAACATACTCACACACGTACACTTTTGAGCATAGATCTCTCCTCTCACCAACACTTCTCCTATTTTATCTTAAACCCCAGTCTTTGCTGAGAAGAACATCACTGTAGAACTGTTCCCCCTAAACCAGTCCTCTCTTTAAACACAGATACCCAAATTCAATCATGCCCTATCTAGACTGCCTCCGCCTCCTTCCTAACCTTGACTCACTGTCCAGGACACCAGAACAGACTCTAAAAACATTTTTACTCTCTTGTAATTGGTCCCATACTAGTCAGACTAATAGCCCTGGAAATCTCAGCAGACAAAGGAGTAGCAGTTAAGAAGGATGACTGTTAACAACTACAGCAAAAGGTCATGTGCTGAAGGCAAGGATGGAACCAGAGTTAGGACCTCCACTCTACTCTCCTCACTGCCGGAAGTTTGCAGGGAGACCTGAAGCAAGTTCCTGTCGCTTTCTGGCCCTGTTCTCTCCACCTACAAAATTAGAGGTTTGGACCTTACAGTGTATTTTAAACAGTTTCTAAAGCTATAATTCAATGTACATGGATGTTTCTGAACTAAAAACTGCTAGAAGCTAACAATGTTTATTCCACTTAGGAAAAGGTATTTGAAGTTTAGAATTAAAAATAAAAAACCTCAGCTCAATGTCTTCATAGGTCTTGAGTTAATTAAATGAATCTGTAATTGTTCTCCCCACAGTAATATTTCTTCATATATATATATATATATATATATATCAGACTGGACAAAGAATTCTGAGTTGCATAAGATGGCTTATTTTTATTCACCTATCTATAAGTCTTTGTCCAAAATTTAAGCAAAGTCACACGCAAGTGCTATATAATTGCTTCCATAGCAGCTACCTTATGCCAGATGCTCTTCTGAATATGGGATCAGAGATTCTTCTGAACCAATTTCTACCTAAATTATTTAAATTAGATAAAAGAGGTATTTCCACCACTTTATCACACTTAAAAAAATCAGCTCCCACATTCTTTTTTATAATGTCCCGCTTCTTGCCATACCTTACAACGTCAGTGTCTGAAATCTCAGGGCAAGCTCTATAGCCTCCCTCCAACTCCTCCATGCTCTGGCACTGGATCTGCGTGTCTCACAGTGCATGGAGGGCTGAGCAGCCCATAACCCTCCTCGAGGTAGTGGAATATTGCAGGACAGTGATACTTAGTTTCATTACTTCTATTCATCCAGCCTTGGGTACTTCAGCTCGTTGGGTTTCAGTCTCAAATAATTGGTAGAGCTCCCACTGATTCCTGATTAGCTGCTTTTGATTAGGGCCTAACAACTTCATTTGGCCCCTCATGCAGGGGGATGAGTTGTGAAACTGCCAGAAAACTGCTCCAACAGAATTACATTTTCCTAAGCCCCAAAGACATCACTTAAACACAGCATTCTCCCTCTCATTCCCCTTTTTCAATGCTTCCGGACCAGGACCACCACGCACAAAAGCAAGACAAAAAAGGAAGCTAGAGTCACGTGCTTGGATCACCTCCCCACAAGGAATGTAATTATTATATGCTACAAACATGTACTAAAATCAATTAATTTTTTTTTTTTTAAAGGAAGGCTGTGACCCAGCTCCTGCCTGCTACAGCAGATGTCACATGAAAAAGCCTGGCAGCAGGCAGTCTGGCTTCTAGGAGGAAGTCGCCCCCGCAGCACTTGCTCCTTCATTGCCCTCCAGGAAAAGCTCAGTGTGTAAGAACCTTGCTGCAGTATTTACCTTGCACACGTGTACCTTGCCTCTTTGGGGAGCAAGATTCAGCCCTGCGGTCTGCTTTGGGTTTCAGCTACAAACAACTGGAAGCCTTTAAACAGTGACCACAGCAAAAGTCAGAAAACATGGTGAAAACAGTTTCCAACCCAGGATTCAAACTGTTACGATTACTGTTTCCCGACTGTGGCTCTGACCACCCAGATCACAGACTCCAAAATGTTACAATAAGGAGCAATATGGTCCTTGATACATAGTTGGTGTCTAAGAATTCAAGTTCCATTAGAATCTGTGTTTAAAATACAGATTCCCAAGACTCACATGCTGGCCTCAGAAGATTCTTCTTTAGTTCAACATTTATTTCTACAGATGTATTTACTTTACTAAATGTAAGCAATTGGACAAATATTTACTTAGCACTTACGATGCATTAGAAGCTATTAGGCTCCAAGTAAACACCAAACTTCCATCCTTTGCCTTAAAGACCCTGATGCCTAATGTGGAAGAAAATCCCAAAGAATTTGATTATTCAGCACACTATAGTAAGTATCTTGGGTGTAATAGGTAATGACTATCATTTATATGTGTGTTAGCTTTTCTGTCACTAAGACAAAATACTTGACATTACAACTTCAGGAAGAGACGATTTTTGACTCACAGTTTCAGTGAATTTAGTCCATTTTTGGGTCTCCAAGTTAGAAATGACATGATAAAAGTGCACATTTGAGAACAACTACTTACCTCATGGTGGCCAAGAAGCATAGAGTGAAGGGGAATCCAGGGACAAGAATATACCCTTGTAGAGCATATCTCCAATGATCCATCTCCTCCAACTAGGCCACATCTCTCTACATAAGACTTATCAGGGGTATTTTAGATCTAAATTATAACATTCTGTCTCTGGCATCCAAAACAATCATGCCTATCTCATTATGCAAAATGTATTTAGTCCATCTCTAAGAACTGTCAAAGTCCTAAAGGTGACAGCATTTCTGAGATGTCTAAGTCCAAAATCCCCTCTGAAACTCCAGGTAAACTATGAGCTGTGAGCCTCTGTAATGTTTTTTTTTAAAGGAAAGTTGAATACTTCCAACATACAGGTTAAGTATTACCATTCCAAAAGAAAATAATAGGGAGTCTTAGTTACTTTTCTCTCATTGCTGGGACAAAATACCTGAAGTCCAAAATTAAGGAAGGAAAAGTTTACTTAGCCCACAGTTTGTGGAGGTTTCAGTCCGTAATCAGTTGGCCCCAAGGCAGAGTGGAATATGGCAGAGGGCAACAGTTCATGGTGGCAGAATGCAGAAAAGCAGCAAGAGCAACAGGGGAGGAGTGCAGAGAGAAGATTCTTTCTGTCCCTTATATTGTATGTAGGCTGCACCCACTTGGATATAGCACTCACACCTATAGTTCCAGCACTGGACCATGAATCAATCACAAACTCTAGAAGCCTGCCACCATGACTGAATGAGATTTTGGGGGAACATCTAGACACAAACCTTAACATAGAGGGAGAGAAGGGAATTGGACCAAAGCAACATCAAATCACAGTAGGGTAAACCTTAGATCTTGCAGCTCCATGCCCAGCACCTGAAGCAAGCTGTGTTGAAAGGTGAGCTCCACAATCCTGTGCCTTGTTAGTTGCAGCCCACATGACTTCTCTTTTAGCCTGGCTCTGCTCACCATCTGAAGATTTCCTTAGCAAATGTCCATTCCATGTTCCTGGCACCTCCAAATGGTTCTGGTCTTCACTTGCTCATAGGTTTACAAATCACCCTCTCAGGAGCACATTTCCTGAACTCCCAGGCTTTCATTTGAAATTTGGGTAGAAGCCTACAAACCATAGAACTCTTGCATTCTGCTTGCCTCAAAAACCAACACCACATGGATGATGTCACAGTCTGCTGTCAGTCTCAGCAACAGCCTGAATCCTTCAGACCACAGATGTAGCAGCTTCTGAATGTTTAGAAGGCTGAGCTTGAATAAACATGTTTCTATGCATCTCTGAATGAGTAGGGTGTTCTGGGGCTCCTTTATCAAAGCAAAGATTTTAAAATGAATATGCTCCTTAGCATTCTCAAGCCTGCATTGCAGGGTTATTTGTCATTTGTACTGAAGTAAAGTATGTGGCCTCTTTTTCAGTGGAACCAGTGTTTTTAACAATGCCATGCTCTTTGTCCTGAATTTTACAAGCATTTTCTTAGTGGTCAAGCTGCAGTTGTAACATATCTGGACTCTACTTTTGCTCCTGATTCTCATTATATTTATGTGTATGTCTATGTGCATTTATATGTATGTATATGAATATGTTAAGTTGCAGGTCATTCAAAATACTGGAGAAGTATCCTCCCTTCCA
>RJWT010024628.1:0-16414 GCA_004365215.1 Cuniculus paca | reverse complement strand
TAGGTGTTATTTAACCTCCTGTGCAGATCTTTTCTCTAAATTAGACACTTAGATTTGTTCTCTAGGGCTCCCTTCAGCACTGATATTTATGATATGTATCTAGAGCAAAGACAGCAAATAGGCCTAAATTTTCATTTCACTGGTTGGTAATTAATTTTTCCAGCAAATTTACTCTTCTCAGTAGACACATTCCAGGCAATCTTCAGGGTTTGTACTGGTTGTTCTTTCAGTAACATTTCTCCCTAGATTCTTTCTGTGATTAGCTTTCTTAGGGTCCTGAAGTCTTCGATTATCCACCACCATCTACACAAGGTCTGCTCTCAACCATCCCAAACAAAAGTGTAACTGGCCCTCCATTTCTCTACATCAGTATTCTCTTTTACCTTTTATCCTCCTCTGCCTTTCTTTTTCTCATGGAGTTTTTCTTCTTTAATACAGGATGTTATTTACTTATCTATTTTGCTTACGTGGATGTGCCCTATCAGCACTCTCAGACTGTAATCTCTCTAAGAGTGGCAGTGTTCTCTGTCTCACATAGCAGCTGGAGCATAGCCAACACCAAATCATGGTTAAATACATTTGTGGAAGCAACAAACTGCTTAGAGTCATGCAGTCATGTATCACACCTTTAAATAATCTTAAAATACGTTTATCTTTAAAACAGTGAGTCTTCGCTCTCTCAAACTAATAAAAGAGGGGCTACTCTGTACACTCACAAAGTGATGTACAGCATTATAAATGGAGAAAAGTATCTAAAAGATATTTTAAATTCAAATTTTGAATTAAATTTCTTCCACCTAGAGCAGGGAAAAACAACAAACAAACATACAAAAACACATGGAGAAAAGAAAAAAAGAAGAAAAAGAACAAGAACAAGAAAAGGCGCTACTTTTAAAAAGCTCTTTTGGTTCAGAAGAAGGAAAAGGCTAATCACATCCATCGTCTCTTCCTGCTCCCTATGCCTACCATTCAGTGGAAGCATTTCCACTTCTGAAAAACCCTAATGTGCCAAGGAACAAGGTTTAAAAGGCTTCGGACAAAAGAAAGGGTTTACTAAAGTTAGAGCTAAGACTGAGTAGAGATAAAGATTGAACAGTTACCAAAAATTCAGAATTCGAAAGGTTTTATATGCTTGCTCATTTGATTATGACTATTTTTAAAGTCCAAAGAATATATTCAAAAAATAAATCAATCAAAATATTTGTACATTCTATAAACTTGGATGAAATTTTAAAGGCTTTCTAAATTAATAGATTATAATAAAAATTAAGTAATACAGTTTTCTTGGAGACTGTGTATTGTGTATCTCTGAACTGTTAATGTGGCTATGTAGGAGAGAACCAAAATCTCTCACTTGTTCATCCTCTAACATTGTTCACTCCATGGCTTTATCAGAGCAGATCATAAGCAACAGACCAGAAATATATTTTAATTCTTATGTCCTTTATTATTAGATAAATTAATAGGTAATTTCCAGCCTTGAACCTTCAAAATCACTTGAAACTAAGGCTGACATATTGATCAATGAAATTTGGTTCAAAGTCCCAAAAGAGCACACACACTTAAAGTAAGCATTTTATTCTGACCTTTCCATTAGCTGTTCCTTGGTCTGAACACATACAAATGAGCTGTGACACAACTAAACCATTCATTTTAGCTATCTTAGTGGTCTCTTTGGAACACTGAGTGATTGATTCAGTTGCAAAACATTTGTATAGATTGAGTGGAGTGAGCAATGTGAACCTAAATTACCTAGCTTGGCATCCAACCAAAACAACTCTGATGGTTCATTGCAGAGCTAGACAAACAGTGTCACATAATATATTTTCAAAGAAAATATTGAGACATTGTTTTTATTGATAGTCCTTTTAATATGAGTCCAGTTGTATTATTGGACATTCAACACAAAATTCAGTGTGAAAAATCACCCAACTTTATGCTAAAACAAAAAGTGTTCATGATTAACAGTCAAATCAGAATCTTAAGTTCAAAAATGTTACTACGAATTAGAATATCGATGAGCGTAATTCCCTGTTCAATAGGTCTATTGACTTCACTTTTGTACTCCCTGTATGGTTTATGTAAAACTCAAGTCTCTGTTGATTGTATAGCTCAAGAACATACAACTGACACATGCATCACTTTAATGAAATTTCAATTTCATACTACATATTTTAAAAGATAACTATTTCTAATTTTAACATTCTTATTAATATGAGATGATAATATAATAAAATTGTGTATCTATTCATAGTAAAATTATTTTATATATGTCTTAATTGAATTCAGATTATATGGTTGTTAGAAAAGAAGAAAAACTCAAGGTATACAACAGTGTATTTTATACAGTCAAAATAAGAGAGGCAGACATCATTTCTGATGAATAAGACATGTCTAACTTTTAAAATAAGAGTCTGAATACATACATATTGTTAATAAGTTTTAGATTATGCATTACTTTAATACTACTCTAAGTGACACCAAAGCATCATTAGAAAGTTTAAAAGAAGCTAGTTGATGACATGTGTGATTTCTACTGTAAACCCAGAAACAATTTATAATAATTTTTTTATGTAATGTACATTTAAAAAATTAATTAATAAATAAAATATTATCACCGCCTTGTATTCAAGAAAGTAACAAACTATTACCTGGAAAAACTAAGTTTATTTCTTGATGCTGTTAACTATTTAACAGCTTCTAGCTAACCTGACTTTTGCAAGAAATCATTCATTATTGTGATGGGTTAATGGTTAAGTTGAATTACCTTTGTGAGGACACTATTATATCAATAACTCCCATGGTAATCATATTCTACTGTCTATAAAGCATCAATGGGATGATCATCTTATGAAAGTTTATGCAAATTTCATTTATAGAAATGTAGTCCTAACTGCCAAAAGGAAAGATTTCAACATTCGCTCTTTTTGGAATTCTTTTGCAGTTCAGTTCCCAAACTAAGAAATTGAGTATCATTTATTAAATGTTAAATAGCTCATGCCTTCACTTTCTTGGCACTCTTATTATCACTGTCAACTCTTGCCTGCACTGATAATTTTGCCTCTGAACCTTACTGCTTAGTTTGCCCAGAGTCCCATGATGCACTGCGATGCTCTGCTGGGCACATCCACCTGGAAAGTAACTCATCAATCCAGAAAGCAAAGGCCTCTTGCACACTGCCTCAAAGTCTCTTCTAATTTAATATCATCTCATCTGCTCTACACTCTAGCGTTGCCTATTGATGGTAGTGTACTATCACACATAGTCAGTGTTCATTTGTTGGCTCAGTTACTAAATCTATTGCATTTGCTTATTCACAGTGAAGGTAAGGGTTCTCTGGGGAATTTATTCAGTCACTATTAATGGGCTTTTTGGTGTTACTATAGAGAGAATGCGCCTGTAAGCAGGTGTTCGCCCACACTCAGGAATCTGGAACAGCTTCTTATGCACTTCGTGAAGTGTGCCAGTGTTCAGATTATAAGATATATCTTTTATTATTCACAATATCCTTCCTTATAATCGTCTTTCCTTCTATGACTTTAAAGTCCTTTGGAACCCTCAGTCTTATTTGTATGTTTCTAAGCATTACCTTCTGTGCTTTTGCCTATTAAAATAAAAGTGTGTGACTGGATCTGTGCCATTGGGGCATCAAAACCTCAGCTTCAATACAACAAAAACCAGGGTACACTGATTTTAGCAGCTTTAATTTACAAATTTAACACATGGACCCCTTCATCAGGCGAATTTGATTACTGTGCTAATATGGTGCCGGTCGGTACACTAAATGGGATTATTTCTAAATGTAGAGGCAGCAAAAGGAGAAGAGGATGCTGAAGACATGTTGAAATAACACCTATGACAACAAGCATTTATTTTTTACATATTGGTAATAAAGTTTGGTAAGATATACTTAACTAGAAACAACTCTGCTTCTTTCTCAAGAAAATCCCACAATTACAGGACAATGATGAAAAAAGAAATAGAACTTTGAAGTTATGACAGTGATACATTGCCTTGCCAGGTTTCTTATGCTATACATTTATAACTGTGTTTCTAGAGAATGAATATATATCATACAACATGAATATAAAAATAATGATGAAAATAGCACAATTAGAATTGTTTAACATACAATACAAAACTCTAAATTCATTTTTCTAGAACTCACTTTTTTTACTTATCTTCCTCTCTCTCTGTCTCTCTCCCTTTCTCTGTCTCTTATCTGTCTAGGTCTGTCTTTTTAATTTAAAATTCATTTCCTTTTGACTATTGGCAGAAATCTCAGAAGTAATACTTTACATAAGTAAACTTGAATTTATGAGACACATTGAGGCAAAGACTGGAGGAAGGTGGCTTGATATATTTGACTTGACATTTTAGTCTGAAAGTACATCCATTTCCTATAGATGACTCAAGTTTATTCTTCTTTGTGGCAGAGTAGTACTCCATTGTGCATTAATAGCATATTTTATTTATCCAGTCATCTGTTGGTGTGCATGCAGCCACTTTCAAAATTTAACTATTGTGAACTGTACTGTAGTGAACATGGGTACACATGTATCACTGTAATACAACCCTAACATAGTACTTTCAATATACAAGTACATAGAGTGCAACAAATGGTATAGAATTTGTTTAAAATTAATTAAAATCTCTGATTAATTTCAAGTTTTTTGGGGTGAACTTATTTCCTCAAGTACCATTGGTAAGCTTTTATGCATGTGTGTGTGTGTGTGTGTGTGTGTGTGTGTGTGAGATTGTCAATGTTTTAAATTAGGGTGTCAAAACATGGGCCATTATACTTTAAAAAATTTGATGCAATAATTGTTAAACAATTGGGACAACTAGTGTAAGTAGGTAATGATAGCAAAGATTACATGAGTTCCTAAATAGTTCTGAAGAATGACTACTAAACAT
Source organism: Cuniculus paca (assembly GCA_004365215.1). Taxonomy (NCBI): domain Eukaryota; kingdom Metazoa; phylum Chordata; class Mammalia; order Rodentia; family Cuniculidae; genus Cuniculus; species Cuniculus paca. Next base: position 11,497 of record RJWT010024628.1, on the reverse strand, counting down.
CTACAAGAAGATTCATCAGGGCAGGCTAGAGGAGCTCAGACTCACAGGGTACTCTGAGATGTTCATCTAATGGTGATAGTGGTTGAATATAGCATTCAGAACAGAGTGGAAACTTGCATGGAGAGCTACTCAAAACCCAGCACACATTACAGAGTGATAGTCACTGAGATATCCTCACAGTAGCTGAACTTAACACTTCAACATAACTAAATTTTAAAAAGGCAGCAAAATTCTTCCAAATATACACAACTCCTTGACAGTTGATCTCACAGATATAAATGTGGATGAAACTACAGAGAATTAAACCAAAATGATAATTAAAATGACCAGTGAGATCAAAGAGAGACAAATGTATAACTGAATTAATAAAATGATCAGTGACCTCAAGGAAGATACACATGAGCAGCTGAACGAATTAAGAAATACTAGAAAGAGTATAAAAGCCCACTTCAGCAAAAAAATAGAGGTTCATAAAAAGAACCACATCACATTCCTGAATTAGTCAAATATAATGAAACTTTTTAGTAATGGAAAACTCAATGGAAATTTTTAGTAATAAAGAGGATGAACCAAGACAAGATATTAAGACTGAAAGACATGGCAGTTGAGCATTCAGTCAGTAACAATGAAAAAAGAACAAGAAACAATGAAAAAATTATCCAAGAGCTCCTAAATCTCTGAACTCTAGAAAAAAAGAACTTAAAAAATGCGCTCTAAGAGGGTGCTGAAGTACAGGGTAATGTCTTAAAACACTAAAATTGTGGCAGAAAAATACACAAACCTGAAGAACAAGACAGATTCAGGTATAGAAGACATGACAAGAAAAAGAAGTTTACCACAACACATTATAGATAAAATGCTAGAAATTCAAAACTATGAGAGAATAATAAAAGTTTTCAAAACAAGGTGCCAAATCACTGAACAAGAAAAACTCATTAAAATAAAAGAATTTTTCTCGAAAGAAAGTTAAAGCTAGGGGACCTTGGAATAAAGCAGTAAAAGCCTTGATAAAAAATAATTTCCAAAGCAGATTACTATATCTTGTAAAGGTAATCTTCCAAACTGAAGGATAAATAAAGACTTTATATGATAAAGATAAACTCAAGAAATTCAATGACCACCAAGCCAGCATTGCAAAAATACTTAGATTCCTAAATAGAGATGATAACACTTAAGCCAAGGAAAAGAATATGTCTTATTGGAGAAGTAAATAAGAAAGGGAACTGAATTAAGCATTGGAAAAAGAACAAAATGACAGGAATTACTACACACCTCTCAATAATGTGTAAGTGGTCAAAACTTTCCTATTAAAAGACACATACTTGCAGTCTGGATGGAAAAGAAAATCCATTTATATGATTTTTCAAGAGACCTATCTCATCTGCAAAGATATACAGGGACTCAAAATTACAGGATGAAAAATGAATTTGAAGAAGCTGGAACCTGAAAGCAAGAAGGAGGAGCTGTAATTATATCAAACAAAGTTGACTTCAAACTGAAAATGGTTAGTGGATACAAAGAAGGTCACTCCATATTGGTAAAAGGGAAAGTCATCAACAAGAAACAATTATAAAGACATATGCACCAAATGTTAGCTCATTCAATTACATTAAAAAATGCTACCTGCCAGAAAGGACAGATGAATACCATTGTAATAGTAGTGAAAATTTCAATGCCTATCACAAGAAGAAAGATCAAACATATAAAAAAAGACAAAGAAATAACAAACTGCACTATAAATCAAATGGACTCAAAACCTACAATGTTTCATCAAAGGACAACAGAATACATGTTCTTAGCAGTCCACTGAACTTTCTTTAAAATAGACACTATTTTAGGTCATAAAATAAGCCTCAATAAATATAAAAGAAGTGAAATAGTCTCAAGCATTCTATCAGATCACAATGAAGTGAAACTATGAATTGCTAGTAAACTAATGCACAGAAAACACACAAACATACAGAGATTAAATAATATATTTTTGTACAATCTGTTGCGGAACAAAAAGGGATGAGATAATTTAAAATTCCTGCATGTATTTTATTTGATAATGGAAGTGAAAGGGAAGTTCATACTTCTAAGTGACTACATTAGAAAAGCAAAGCATTCTCAAATAAACAACCAAAGGATGCATCTTTTGTTTTGTCCTAGGCAAAACAAAACAAACCAATACCAAAAGCAGTAGTCGAAAACAAATAGTAAACATCAGAGTAGAAATTCATAAAATTCTGACCAAAAAAAAAAAAAAAGTACATAGGATCAAAGAAGCAGATGGCTGACTATTGGAACAGATAAACAACATCGATACATTCCTAGCCAAACTTACCAAAAGAAAGAGAGACAAGGTCTAAAATAACAAAATTAAAGCTCAAAATGGTAAAATTAAAATACATACCACTGAAAGTCATAGAATTACCAGAAAATACTTTAAAAGCTTATATTCCAATAACTTGGAGAATCTAAAAAAAAAAAAAGAATAAAATCCAAGACACTTATGACCTAATTTGAAGCAAAAAGATTTGTGCAGTAATTAAAACTCTAGCAGCTAAGAAGAGCCCAGAGCCAAGTTGAATTACTGCTAAATTTTACCAAAATTTTAGAGATGAACTGACACCAGTGCTTATCTTTTCCATATAATAGAAATGATAGAGAGCAAGGTTGATACCAATTTCTAAAATGGCCTCACTAAAAGAAAGAAAAGAGAAAAAAGAAAGAAAGGAAAGAAGGAAAGGAAAATATACAAATCTATATCACTGAGGAACATAGATGCAAATATCCTTAATAAGAACATTGGAAACAGAATCCAACAATATATCAGCAAAATCAGGCATCATCAATAAGTTGCTTTCATCTCAGGGGTACAAGTATGGTTTAACATATATAAATCAATAAGTGTAATACATGACAAAAGGGAAAAATGGATAAAAAAATTCAAGCCAATAGATGCAGAAAACGCCACTGCCAAAAATCCAACAACTCTTCATAACAAAAGCATTTATGAAAATAGATATGGAACAATCTTAACTCAAATTGACAAAAGCCATTCAAAACAAACCCACAGTCAACACCATACTGGACAAGAAAAGAAAAAAAGAATTTCCTTCAAATCAAGGAGACAATGATTTCCATTTTTCACCTCTCTTCAATACAGTACTTGAAGTTTTAGCCAGAGCAATCAGGCTAGAGAAAGAAATAGAAGAGACACGAATAGGAAAGAAAGATATCAAATTATCCATATTTATAGACAGTGTGCTTCTTTACCCAAAAGAATAAGAAAACACCATCAAGAGTTTCAAATATGATCAGCTAACTCAGCAAAGTGTCTGTAAAAAATTTAAGTGTTCTTGTACACAAAGAATCCACTGAGAAAGAAAATCAGGAAAATGATTTCGTACACAATAACTTCAAAAATTCAAATATGTAGGAATTGACTTAATCAAAGATATGAAAGAATTCTACAATGAGAATTTCAGAAATAAATGAAAGAAGATATTAGAAAATGAGAAAAACTCTTTTGATCATGGATTAGAAAAAATAATACTATGAAAATTGTCATATGTCCAAAAATGATCTACAGTTTCAATTTAATCTAGGTTAAAATATCAACATCATACATCACAGCACTTGATAAAACAATCCTGCAATTCATATGGAATCTGAAAAATCACAGAATAACCAAAACAATCCTAACCTAAAACAAACACACAGGAAGCATCACAATACCAGATTTCCAGCTATACCACAAAACCAGAGTAACACAAACACCATTGTACTGGCACAAATGGATGTATGGACCAACAGAATACAACAGAAAACAAAGAACTTGTGACCTACATCCACCTGATTTTGGGGAAAGGGGTCAAAAAATGGAAACTGAAGAAAACAAAGCCTCTTGAACAAATGATACTGAAAAAAAAAACAAAACTGGACACTCACATTCAGAGGAATGAAACTGTATCCCTATTTCTTAACTGGTACTAAAATAAATCAAAATGTATCAATTGCCTATATATAAAACCAGGCAACTCACAAGTGGTAAGAAAATAACATGAGAGACACTTGAAGTCATAGCCAAGGGAAAAAATTCCTGAATATGACTTTAAAAGCACAGGAAATCATATCAAGATTTAAGAAATGAATTTTGTCAAATTATAAAAGCTTCTGCCCACCAAAGGAAACAGCAGAATGAAGACAAAACCCAATGAATAGTAGAAAAACTTTTTTAGTGGCTCTTCTGGAGATGAATTAATATCTATACTTCAAAATATTAACCCTTCCAAATCAAATACCTTAATCAAAAACTGAGAAAATAAACTGGACACTTTTCAAACAAGAAATTCAAACAGTAGATAAGTATATAAAAACAATCAATATCTTCAGCTATTAGAAAAATGCAAATCGAAACTACACTGAGATTCCACCTAACCTCAGTCAGAAATGCTACCTTCAAGAGTAGAACTAAATAAATAAATTCTGACAACAATGCTTGGTAAAAGGAAGTCCCTTATACTGTAGGTGGAAATGTAAGGAAATGCAACCACTATGAAAATCAGTATCAAGATTCCTCAAAAAAAAAAAAGAAAAGAAATATGCAAATACCATTTGAAAAAGCCATGCCACTCCTGGGTATATTCTTGAAAGAAATATTGCTAGCACGTTATAGTGATACAATTTTTAGACACTGACGCTCACACTATCCCATCTGTGAAAACAAGCAAGATGTCTCTCAACAGATAGATGCACAAAGAAAATGTGGGATACATACATAATGAGAAATTCATCCATAAAGAAGAATGAAATGGTGTAGTGTGCAATAAAATGAATAGAACTAAAATGTACCATGTTAAGTGAAATACAGTAGACTCAGAAAGTTAGTTTTTTCTTCTGATTATCCTAACAGGTAGATGATAGACAGACATATAGATAGACAGATAATAGATGAAGAAGAGATGAAGAAAAATGAGAAGGCAGACATTTGAGAGAGTGAGGGGAATTGAATACAGAAATCGAGATATGTTAAATGTGTGCACAGACTTACAGAAATAAACCTTCTCATTATTTATTAGAAACATGCACTAATAAAAGCAAGTCAAATAAATCTAGATGCAAATAATAAACATAGAACTTAATCCTATAAGAACTAAGATGCCAATAAAATAGCACAAGTTGAAAACATAAGTTCTTGCTTATTTGTGTGACTACTATTTCCTCCTGATTAAACTAGTTTTGAAAGCTCAAATTCTCCATGATGATGAGACATCTGATTTAAAGACAATCTACCTACAATAAAATAATCAAATAGAACTAAGAATTGTGCGATTTTTATCAGGCAGGTTAGAAAAATAAATATAGCTCCTGTAGAGCAAGAGAAGTGACTATGATTATGGTTAGTTTACCTCTGCAACCATCTCATTATTTTCAACATAGTAAATAAAATACTTAACCAGGAAGGTGAATTCTTTCAATGTGAAAAAGAGAGATCATTTGGAAAGAACAATATTATTATTTGGTAAGAATAACTTGGTTGATAGAAATAGAAGCCCCTGTTTACCTTGATTAATAGAAATAGAATTATATCCAGAGTGGATATAGAGGGAAAAACTGAAGCATAAAATTAATCTGATAGATTAATTTAATCTGCCTAATTTATCCCTTTTCTGATGAAAAAGACTGGTTCAAACAGTCTCTGTTCTCTTTCTCTTCCCCCGATTAGCTTTACCTTTGCTTCTCAATTCTTTTCGTAAACTCTACCTGATATTTTATGGAATATCCCTTCTTGTTCTCTCATTATACATAAAATGACAGATAATGCTGCTAGCATAATCAGAACAAAAATATTTGACAAGTGTGATCTTTCTGCTTGGTGAATCGATTCTTTTCATATCTGATTACATAACATAAAAGAATATATAGGTATTATTTCGATAAGGAACTATTTCAATAGGTTAGAATAGAATAGCTTAGTGTTTTGGTATTATATGAGATACTTTTGTAACATATAAAGACACATTCATATCAGTAAAATTCATTAGGTTTTATCTACTATTGTAATTGCAGCAAAATTATTACTTGCATTGTAATGTAACTCATTATATTAATTTTCTACTTACTTCCCAGTGAGTCTGTGTAAATAAATGAAGGAAATCCTTATGTCAACTCTGATTAGTGATGTAATATATCAAATATTTCTTATAGCGAGCCCATAATCCTCATGAATTTATGTACCCATTATAAGAAACAGAATGGAATGTTACTGGGTAATACATTTATTAGCTTATTTTGTGTCAAGCATTTTGAAAAATAGTTCATACATATTTTATGTTGCAACAGTTAATTATACAAAAGTGCAACATTAAATGTATATTTTACATTATTTTAAGCTAGATTTAATATGTTTATAATATACTTTTTTGTTAAATAAATATATACATTTTTAATATATTTACATTTACTATCATATTTTCACTGATGAAAACAAGAAAAAGTTAGGGCTTTTTATTTGCTTTTATATTTGAAGTGCTAGGGATCAAAACCAGAATGTGCACATGCTAGCCAAATGTTCCACAGATAAGAAACACTGCCAGTTCCCTCTTTCAAAAAAAAATTAATTTGGCCCATACCTTCCAGCTATCAAGTCACACATATTAATGTCTTACTTTATACTTATTATCTTTCATATTTCAATAGCAAGTTTGTGTAGTACTTATTTTTAACATTTTAGCAGGATGAAGCATACTACTACTGTGTGTAACTTGTTGTATTGGTTACTTTCTCTCATTGCTAAGACAAAATGCTTGACACTCAAAATGAAAGAAGGAAAGGTTTATTTAGTTCACAGTTTATGGAGGTTTCAGTCCAAAATCAGCCAGCTCCAAGTCAGGTTGGGCTGAGGGACAATGTGGTGGTTGCAGCAGATACCAGAAACAGCAAGAGCAAAAGAGCAAAAAGGGGAGGATCATGGAGAGAAGACTCTTTTAGTCCCTTAAATTGTATGTAGGCCACACCCACTTGAGTGTAGCACTCACATCCATCATCTTAGCATTGGACCATGAGTCACTCACAAACTCTAGAGGCCCACCTCCATGACTTCATGAGGCTTCAGGGGGACATCCAGACTTAAACCATAACACTCGTTACATACTTAATATATAGGAATATACAATAGAACCTCTGGGATGCCTGTTGTTATCAATGCCATTGTGTTGATAATTTGGGCCTGGAATCAAGCATACATAACTATACTGTACCACTCTAAAATGTAAGTGTTTGACTTTGGGCAAATGTTACATTCGTTTATAATAATCATAACACAATCCCATATAAAATTTTTAAATGTAATGACACATCCCAAAAAACTAGGACAATGATTGGCTCAAGGTCAATGAATGGTTATTCACCCCATTCATAAAGAGGATTGATTGTTTAAGATGTTAATTGTCCTTTGTATAAGTAGGATGGTTCTAAATATAATAGAGGGTATATCTAAAGATTTAATTAACTTTTCCTATGGTTTTTGCTGCCTCTACTTAGTCAAAATGGAATAAAACATGGTGCTATATACTTAAAGTAGATGTTATGCTATAAGCAATGTAATCTCTCGAGAGTCTACCGGTCACTTTGGAAAAATGAAATTGGCGAGTTTTTATCCCTATTTGTAGTTTGCGAAGCCATCATAGCACTGGTCCAAAATGGTGGAGTGAGAAACAACAGCTTATCTGACTTTCTTCTTCTTCTCCCCTCACCCCGGGATGGACTTCCTGCCCCTGCTCCCGTGTGTGCCAAAGTAACCTTCAATCTGCTACTAAAGTGACCCCCTTGCCTGACCCCAAACTTCTCTCCTGGCCAGAAGTGATAAAAGTTTCTGTACTCCTTTGTTGGGGCAGAGGGTACTTGCATCTCTCCTGCAGCCCTCCTGTGCCCCTGATAAAGACCTCTTCTTCTTTGTTTCTCTATTGCCTAGAAAACCTTATCAGAAATGATTAATGACTTCTGGGTGCCTTTGAAATGTAGGGATTCAGCTGAGTTTATAGGGTTTTGATTTGTGATGGTTGTATATTACAGCATTCTAATCTAAATAGTTTGAGCTTAGCAGCTTACAACAGATACTTTAACATTTTTATTGACAATTAATAATGCAATAAGGGATTCAAAATTTATTTTCATTACTTTAATTACTGATAACTTTTAAAATATTTTTGCTTTGATTTTATAAAATTAACTGTTACATAATTGAAAGAATGAACATTAACATACAAGGTCATTAACTTAGAATCACTAATGACCAATTGTACTTTAGAATTCAAATTAAATCTTAATTTTTATGTGGTCCAAAGGGAATGTTTTTCCATGATATAAGTAAGTATCATCCCATATTATTTCATCATAAGAAATACTACATACTCAAATAAAAAATAAAAATTGTCAGTGCAGAAAATATTTAATAATAATTTTAACCAAAAGGTAAATCTTATGAATGCTTACATTGTGTCTACACATCAACTATAACTACTAATGAGGTTAATTTGCTATTTTTCCCTTCAAATCTAGCATCTAGGTCTTTTAATCTAACATTGTTCTTCAATTTAAAAAAAATACTCCTTGGAGAAATGACTATGATGGAAGCAGGAAACATATGACGTGAGCATGGAGAACTTTGTAGTGTCACAAAGAATAATTTTTCTTTTTGTGTGTGCATGTGCAGGAATTTATATTTTTCTTGCTTTTTGTCTTTTTAAATTGTTTCATTTATTTTGTGTGTATTTCTGCTACTTAATTCAATTAAATTTCTTTTATTCTTTAATTGGATTCTTTTTACTTTAATCCTTTTTCATCTTTCTTTTCATCCCTTCTCAAGTTTTACTTCTATTTGATTTTTCCTACCTCTTCATTTCTATTATTGCTACTCATTTTATTAATTTTTACTTATTTAGGTGAACCTATGCTATTACTGATGAATTCTTTTCTTTTGTAAATGGTGACACAGTTGTTGCATTTTTAAGATATTTTAGTATATGTCAACATTTGGTTTATCTTGGCATTTACATTATTATTATTACAGACTTTTTTTCTTTTAAGGGTGGTACAGTTGTACTTTTATGTTTCTTATAGTATATCAATACCTGGTTTGTCTCTGACTCTATTATTATTGCTGATTTGTTTGCTATTGTGAAGGGTGACATAGTTATTAACTTTCATTTGGCTTTTATCTGTGCTAATGTCCATTTTGCCTCTGTGACATTGACAGTATTGTGGTTAGTTTTCTCCTGTCTGAGTCATGCTGGAGATGAAGTCCCCAAGAGAAGATGGACACTAAGAAGAGTCTCAAATATTATACTTGGTCTCTCTCTGATCCCCATCGCCATGCTATGAGGCACTTCTCTGCCTTTTTCCAGCCGTGCCATGAGCAATGCCCCTCTTCTATGCCTCTCTGCTGTGCCACCCTGTTTTAGAGCCTATCACCTAAAACATGAACCTCTACTTCTCTAAGTTGTGGGTAACAGGTTTTGTACCCATGAGGAAAAAGTACCTTAGACACAAGGTAGAAAAGATCTGCTGTAACAAAAACTGTAGTACCATGAAAAAAGAGATTGAAGAGTCCATCAGAGGGGGAGGAGCTAAAGATGGTGGAACAGTAAGCAGCAGAGTAAACAGTCTCTCTGAGAGAAACAGTTCAGATGCTGGAATATCACATCATGGAGAGGACAAGAAGGAAGCAAGTGGGTCCCCTGGACCAAGGAAGAATCTAAAATATGAATTGAAGCCCACAAAGAGAAAAAAAAATTAAACAAAGAAGAAGGTGGTGGCTGGGAGCACCTCAGCCTGGAGCTGGATTCACCATGCCAGAAGACCTGCTGAGCCTGGAGATGCGCGGTCGCGGTTGAGGTCATGGTCGCAGCTGTGGTCAACCCCGGAGGTCTCTGCAGAGAGGCATGGGAGTGAAGGAGAGTGGTGGACACGAAGATCTGCAGATGTGGAGATCTGCGCTGGCTGTTGGTGAGTGCTTGGAATTCCACCCCACACCACCTCCCACCTCACCCCACCCCCGCTGCCCCAAAGAAGAGAGTGATCGGCCGGGCTCCATCTTGGAGTTGGGTAGGTTACGTAGCCGGGGGCCAAGACTGCTAACCACTTCTGGCATCAGTGCCAGGTTGTGGGTGGACCCGCAGAAGTTGCTTCCACTGACTCCAGAAAAACCAGTCATTTGGGAGCTCAAGGTTGTGGGCGGACCTGCAGAAGCTGATTGATTGGAGATCTGTTCCCATGCACGTTTCAGCCAATATCGTGTAGGTTCCTAAACAGCTTAGATTCGCAGGGCCTGACCAGGTCTGCTCCTTGCAGGCCCCGGGTGGCTTGGTGCCTAGCTCAGTACAGAGACACAGGCGCCCAACATCCGATATACATAGCCAGCACTAGCCAGAAAACACAAACAGTCTAGCTTCGGAGAAGTTGTGGCCAGTGCTGGGGTGCCTGGGACCACACTACTCCAGGGTGGAAGAAATCAAGAATATGCCAGGACAAAGAGGGAGAGGGCGATCTCTGGCGTCCAACCCAAGCAGCGCAATTCCACAAGAGGAAAACATGGAGATCGAGAATAGCACACATGAAATGTCTGAAGTGCTCTCAGTTGAAGTGAAGAAACAACTTCAGGAAGCTATAAGAGAAATTAGAACAGAAATTCTATACCAGGTAAAACAAGAAATGAAAACCATAATAAAAGAAATACTAAACATCTCTAAAGAAGACACAGATTAAAAAAAAATAGAGGAGCATAGGAAAATGAGGGAAACCATGAATGAACAGCATAAGAGAGATTTAGAATGCATGAAACAGATTCAAAGCGATATCCAGAATATTAAACATTCATTTGAAAGCTGGCAAGTTGACATGAGGGAAACTAAAGAAAGACTTTCAAAGCTTGAAGACAGGGTTGCAGCCTATGATCATGAAAGGAAAGATCTCTTAAAAATAACAAGGTCTCAGGAAGTAACAATTCAACAGCTGGTGGACAACTCAAAGATGCATAATTTAAGAATCAAAAATGGGAGTGAAGAAGCAGGTGTCAAGACAAATGACATCAGGACCTTATTTACAGATATAATTCATGAAAACTTCCCAAGCATAAAAAAAGAATATGACATTCAAATAAGTGAGGCATATAGAACTCCAGCTAGCCATAACCAAAGTAAATCTACACCCAGACATATAATAATCAAGACCCCAGAAATTCAACTCAAGAACAGAATATTAAAAGCTGTAAGAGATAAGAAACAGATCACCTATAAAGGAAAACCCATCAGAATCACAGCAGATTTCTCAACACAAACCATCAAGTCAACAAGAGGCTGGAGTGAAGTAATGCAAGTCCTGAAAGAAAACAACTTCCAACCCAGACTGATGGACCCTGCAAAACTTTCCTTCAAAATTAATGGAGAAACAAGATACTTGCATGACAAAGAACAACTCAAAGAATTCATGACCAGCAAACCAACTCTACAAA
>RJWT010024627.1:0-16415 GCA_004365215.1 Cuniculus paca | reverse complement strand
CTGTCTTTTGAGCAGTCCGAGTAGAAAGATACATAATGGTGGAACAACTAACATCATACAGCATGAGGTAAACAAATAAAACCACAGCAGTTCCTGCAAAGACGCCCTTCCCACCAGGTGTGGAGCTGGCACATGCACTGGTGGTGTTTGGACAACACACACAGGTGAGGGCAGTGACAGTGCTGGGCTTCCTGCGACAGCCCAAGGTGCCATTCTACAGTACTATGAACCCTCGTGCTAAACCTAAGCACCAATCCTAACCTCTCTCCCTACCACTATCCTCTAATCCTGTCCCCAACCCTAACACTACCCCCAACCCCTAACCCTAACCCTAATTTTATTTTTTTAATTTATTTTATTTTATTTTACTTTATTTTAAAGAGAATAGAACAAAACAAAACAAAACAAAACAAAACAGAATACAGTCAAACACAACATAGCATTTCAGAACAGAACACTGCAAGCAATACAGGTCTTCAAATCATAACAATAGGAGATTCACAATGGCTACCCTAGTGTCTCTTGCTTTCTTCGAAATGGTTGTTCATACATTCACAGACAATAAACTCAAACAAAACAAAATAATATAAAACTAGATAAAACAAAAGAAAGCATTATAGGCCTTCAAATCAGACAAGAAACCAACAATGGCTACCTTAATGTCCCCTGCTTTCTTCAAAAGAGCTGTTCTTATCTTCTCACATATTGCAATCAAATAGTAGAAGAGACTTAAACCAATCAAATCAAAGAATAAAAGCAACATTGGACTTTAGAACCTTTCCCCCATATTTATCGGGAATTTTGTATCTGAGTCTTTCAGTTTCTTACACTAGGGAGACAATGCAGTGTTTACACATGTGAGTTTGGTTTATTTCACTTATGAGCATGGTCTCAAGTCACATCCATTTACCTATAAAAGCCTCAATGTGATCCTTCTTTATAGCTGAATAGTACTCCATTGTATAAAAGTACCACATCTTTTTTATCCATTCCTCAACTGATGGGCATTTGGGTTGTTTCCAAGATTTGGCTATCACAAATTGTGCTGCTAAAAACATAGGTGCACATATATCACTGTGGTATGATGATTTCACTTCTTCTGGGAATATGCCCAGAAGTGGAATAGCTGGGTCAAATGGGACTTCCTATCCCAGCTTTTTGACAAACTTCCAGACTGATTTCCACAGATTTCTACACTCCTACCAACAGTGAAGAAGGGTTCCTTTTTCCCCACAGCTTCCCCAGCATTTATTGTTGGTGGTTTTCTTGATCCTGGCCATTCTTTCTGGAGTGAGATGAAATCTCAGAGTTATTTTAATTTGCATTTCTCTAATGACCAATGATGCTGAACATTTTTTCATGTATTTGCCATTCATATTTCTTCAGCTGAGAAGTGTGTTTTCATCTCAGATGCCCATTTTTGGATTGGGTCTTTGAATTTCGAGGGCCTGATACTTTTTATTCTTTATATCTAACCCTAATTTTAAATCCTAACCCTTAACCCCTAACCCTAGCGCTAAGCATCACCAAATCTCAGTCTGTCGGGTCTCACAGTAGAGGCGACCTTGTTTTATCAGCACCATACTTGCTCTGGCCAGGGTCTTCCTCCTCATGGTGAGGACCACAGTGCATTGTGTTAGGCATGTCCACACCTAAGCCAGGTGAGCTGGGCCTCTTGGGGTCCCGGTGGGGGGACACAATGATGTGGACACACACCCAGGATGCTAGGGAACAGCCCACAGCCCGTTGTTCCAAGGCGCAGGCAGGACATTGGGACAGGTGATCTGTGAGCTCGTTGGCTGCAGCAGCTTGGTGAAGGGCCTGCCAACCCTTGGGGCTTCCTCTCTTTTGTCTTTCATTTTATTTTATTTTATTTTATTTTATTTTATTTTATTTTATTTTATTTATTTATTTTTGTGGTCCTGGAGGTTGAACCCAGGGTCTTCACATCTTCACAGCAAGCTACGCCCCACCCCCTTTTTTTATTTTGAGGCAGCGTCCCGCTAAGATACTAAGTTGCCCAAACTGGGGTCGAAATTGAGACCACAGCAACCAGAGCAGACAGCATGTTTCTCGTGGGAAGGACCCTCCAGCCTAGCACAAAGGTCATTCTCTCTTTTCCAGGTTAAGTCAAACCTCTGGAAGTCAAGAAAGAGTTTCCTCTAGAACAAAGACGCAGAGAAGAAAGGGCTCCAGACTTCGGGCTTTGTGAAGTAACAGTCACAACCTAGTCATCCCCCAGGGCAATGGAGACAAGAAGGCAGCCCAAGACAGTCACCTTCCAGGGTTGCTGACCATGGCCAAGCACGGCTAGAGCTACAGCCAGCTCAAGGAAAGAAGGACGACCATGCCCTGTGGGCTCATGGGCCACTGTGAGGCATGACAGTGCTGACATTTCCACGGGACACAGTGGGGACCAACACTGAGGGGATCTAACAGCACCCAGCGGGCTCTCCCAGAGCCACATCAGGCTGGCACCCGAAGGAAGAGTGAGGGCTGGTAGGTGGCACGGAGAAAAGAGAAACTGAGCGAAGGTCTGACAGTGCGGGCAGAGCCATAGAAATGGGATCCATCCCCACTAGAAGAACATGGGGCCGAAGCTACCACCTCTGAGCTCCTGAGATAAGGGAACACAGGGCCCGAGGTGGGGGAGCACCCCCTGAAGCATCAGCGCTGTCAGGAAGATGAGGCTCACTCTGACAGCAGCAGAGGACAGTGGGGTCAGCAGGAACCTGGGCCAGAGGGCCAGGCCTGGTCCATGGGCCATGCACAGAGAAGAAAGACAATGGCAGAAAGAAGTGACCATGGTGGTGGTGGTAGAAAAATTGGCCCAGGAACTAATTCTGTCACTCCTGAGCCTCCTGAGTCAGGCACACTCTCGCCCCGCTTTTCCAGGGGAAAATGAGGCCCAGTGGGCTCAGTGACTGGCCTTGAGATAGACGAAAAACATGGTAAAGTAACAATAGAAAAACTGCTAAGTCTGATGGGACGTCATTTGATGCACACTGCAAGAACTCATTTTTTTAAAGTGAGGCAAAATTTACACATGCTAGAATTCACCCACTGCACGTGGGTGACTTTTAGGAAATTTACAGTTATGCAACCACTGCTACATTTGTCCCCCCAAAATTTCCCACTGCTCATTTACAGTGGGTCCCTGTTCTCACCCTGGCCCCAATCTCCAATTCACTTCCTGTCTCTAAAACAATATGCAGGAACACTGTAAGTCAAAATATATAGAATTGTGTTTGGATTTATTATCTTTCCTTCCACTGAAGACACTCGAAACACCCAAGAGCTACTTGAGGAGACGCAGGCAGTTTTATTTTTAGCCTGTACGACTCACACTATATGCCGTTTCCCTCCCACCTCTTCCCTCACTGGAGCAATGGATTCTGCATTTTGGTATTTGTGGCATCTTTTGGCTTATAATAAGTCAGACATGTATCAAGTGAGCACCATGTAAAGTCAAATACGGTGTCTTCTCAAAGTTAGATGTTTCCCTGGGCACAATAAAAATCATTTCATTCCAATTAAGTCTTCACTTTTATTTTAGGGGGGGACATCACCGAGGAAACTGACAGCCATCACAGGATGCACACGCTCATACCCGAGTCCTCGGAGCCTGCTCAGCTGCACTGCTCACAGCTGGACACCAGAGCGCTGGAACTGCAACAGTGAATTCCTGCCGGGAAGGTGCCGATTTCACCAGGCTCCCATGAGACCTGGTTTTGCTGCACTAAATGAGGCAGACAGGTAAGAAATTCCACCTGTCTGTCCTTTCTCCAAACGCTGCTCCTCCTCAGATAGAGAGTGTGGTTTGCAGGCTGCTCCTGAATTATCTGCTGTCCTCCAGGTGCCTTATGCCTGCTATATTGCCTCTTTGGGAATCTTCCTGCCCCTGGGCCTTTGCTTAGCTGCTGTGCCCTTGTGCCCTCCCATCGTGGTCTGTGGCTCACCCTCATGCCCAGGGCAGATGTGATTCCCAGGCTCTTCCTTTGCTCACCAAATCGCCTCCAGGGACAGGCAGCTGAGAGTGCCCAGGCCTCCCCTCCTCACCCCACCTCATCTCCACCTGAGTCCCCTAGCTCGATCCACTCCCCATCACCCTCGGTGGACAGGGTGGGCCCACAGCTGCTACCCGCAGCGGTCCCACTGTAGGATGTTGTCCACAAGTCTTCCTCAACCACACAGAGTGGCCACCTCTCAGTTCCTGGCCTTACCTCCTTCCCCTGAAAGCAAGGTCCTGGGGCCCAGTGCTTCTACTGCAGCCATGGAAAGAGTCCAGCCAAGCTGTGGTCCCCATGGTTGTGGAACCCCCTTCTTGTAACTTTAAGGTGGCCTTAGAATAATGGTTCTCACTGGAGACCGTTCTGTCCCCAAGAGGAGAGTCATAAGGCAATGGCTAGAGACATTCTTAGTTGTTTTTAGTTGTCATACTGGTCTCCACAGTCCCATCCCCCCAGCAAGAATGATCTGGCTCCACATGTCCCTAGAATGTGAAACTACAATCATTGCAAAATGAAAAGCTAAATCAAAACAGAGAAGCCAGGAGCCCCAAGGCCAAATGACCCTCCTGCAAAGCATGTTCTTCATAAAAGTGTAGCCAGACTCAGTGGGGGAACACTTGTCACCCCAGCTACTTTGGGAGGCTGAAGCAAGAGGGTCACAAGTACGAGGCCAGCCTGAGCAATTTAGAGAGACTGTCTCTCAAAATAAAATAGAAAGGGCTGGGAATGTAACTCAGAGTTAAAGCATCCCCTGGTGTGATCCCCAGTGCTGAAATAAATAAATAAGTAAATAAATAAATAAATAAATAAAGGCACTTGCAGCTTGGAGACGCTCAGCAACACGGGATCTCTGAGACACTGGCGTCCTCACTTGTACAGGGTCTGTCTGCGGAAAGGGAGGGACGGGTTCACCCAGGGGAAGTGACCAGAGGGTAGAGATGAGGCCAGCATCCTGGGGGAGGAAAACTGCACTCAAAGGCTCCTAAAGCACAGACTGAAAAGGGCCAGAAGCAAACATTCTTGTCCTGTGCACATTGTGTCTTGTGCTCATTTGGGGGTGCTAGGTAGAGAAGAGAGCCTGGTGACAGGGACGGGGAGGCCATGCTTTGTCTACACAATGGATTCCAACATGGCTTTTTTTTTTTTTATTTAATATGTGGTACTGGGGATTGAACCTAGGCCTTACACTGAGCTACATGCCCCATTTATTTATTTACTTTTTCTTTTAGACAAAGTCTTGCTAAATTATTCCGACAGGGCTTCCACTTGCAATCTTCCTGCCTTAGTCTCCTAAAATATTGGGACTACAGGTGTGTACTACCATGCCCTGCCTCACTGTGTTTTATCTAATGCCAGTCCCACTCCCTCCCACCCCAACCCAGAAGCACCCCTTTTACCAACTTCGCTTGTGCTCCTCTGTAAGTTTTCATTTCTAGAGAGGTTTCCTTGGTAAAAAAGAGTTTTCAAACTACTGGTTCAAGCCAATGTATCAGGACAGATGCATTAAGATGGCAAGAAACAGGAACCAGCACTGGCTGATTGAGGCAGACAAGCACTTTGTTCAAAGGATATCAAGGAGGAGTCCAGGGTGGACAATCAGAAGCAAGAAGCAAAGGTGCCCCAGAACTGGTCTGGGGAGAACCCCACTGCCACGATATCAAACTTGCATCCTGCCTGCGCAGCCAGCAGTACCAAGCCCTGGGCACTGCTCTCTGCCACCAGCCACACAGGCTCTGTCATCCTCACAGTCAGACTGAGCTCTTCACAGTCCTTGTGCTTAGATGTCACTGGCCCCCAGTCAAGATTGCCATAAATATCCCAACAAGCAGAGCCAGAGCCCTTGCTGCAAAGGACGCTGGGAAAGTGAAACTACATATGTATAACTTCCCACGTGGGTGGTGGGCTCTGCCACCCACCAAGACTCACAAGGAAGGAATGAGGAGGTTTGCCAAGCATAGAAAAGGATAAAAAGAACAACAGTGGGAAAGAAGGGTACCCAGGAACCCTTAAGAAAGTGGAATGTATTGACCACAGGGCAAAGAAGGCAAATAATCAAGTATTATTTGCATTTTTTGTTTTTTTTTTAAAACACTTTACACAAAAATGAGGACACCAAAAAATGAGCTTCACAATTTGGCCTTGAACTTTGCACAAGACCAAAACTGAGGTCCCCATTTCTGACTTTAGCAGCCAATAGGCCATTTGGAAATCTGATCAAAGTAAGAGACATTTAAGGTTTTACCTGGGCTGCTCTGAGATTAAATCAGATGTCAGGTACCATTGGGCTTGGCTAAAACTAACTACAAAAGAGAACCTACAAAAAAAATTACTTAGAAGGCAGGGTACAGCCAGCTGCATATAGATCATCTTTCTGACTATACTTACACGTGAGAAAGTAGGGGCAGCAAAGATGCAATTAACACTAAAGATAAAGATCTATTTTAAAAAGAGGGTATATTTATAACCCACACTGCGTGGGTGGAAATGAGTGCAGACATGACTATGGTCAGACACATGAGGGTGCCTGGGCACATGAGAGGCCAAAAGAGGGTTATAAAAACAAGACTGCATCAGTGATGTTTGACTGTGAAAGAAAAATCCAAGGTTGCTGATCTCAAATTTGACCTGTAATAAAGTATGACTTGCTGCTAGAGGTGTTCTACACAAGTAAAATGAATTTGAAATTTAAACATTTATAACTTAAGAGTCACTACTTTTTTTTGTTTGTTTGTTTGTTTTAAGCTGACAACGAATACTTCAGCTTTTCTGCTGGGTCCTCTTTTATTTGTATATATTGACTCAGGCATGAAGATACCCACAGTATAGCCAGAAAAACTAATTTATGCCTTAAAAATCTGAAGCATGGAAAAGGTAAAACAAACTGTAAGTTTAATTAGTACAAGTATAGGGAATGGAAGATTGAGATCTCGAAAATGCATAAAGAGAATCTACAGGAGGTTCTGATCAACATGTTTAGAAAAATGGGCCTAAGTTTTTAAGTAAGTGGTGTGGTTTGAATGCACCCCCAAAGTTCATGTGTTCCAACGTGGTTCAATGAAATGTGCTGGGAGGTGGTAAAAGGGGGTCTGTCCTCAAGAGTGTTCAGTGTCACTCCTGAGGGAATGACACGGAGAGAGTGAGCTTGTTACCTTTCCCCCTCTTTTGCCTTTCCACCTTCCGCCAAGAAATGACGTAGCATCAAGGCCCATACCAGGTGCTGGTGCCACACTCTTGGATTTCCCAAACCCACATACCACGAGCCAAACAAGTTTCTGTTCACTGTAAGTTACCAGGTCTCAGGTCTCTGTTATATCAGCAGAAAAGATGTGATGAATGGGTTGTGGGGGGCGGGTCATAGCATCATGGTAACCAGGACAACTGAACACTAGAATGGATCTCCACTGGGGGTCAGGAGGGTAAATATGGGACAGGCACATGGTGCTTCTGACTAAGCAGCTGTCAGAAGCCAAAACTAGCTGGAAATCTCAGGAACAAACATTTTGGTACATTCATGACCACCTCTCCCAAGGACAGGTCTAAGGACACACGGGTGACATACTGGTTATGTATAGGGGCAGGGGTGAAGAGGAAAAGACAACTGAAAAGTAAAACCACGGAGAAGCTGAGACCTGTGCTGAAAGACAATGGGGTCCCAAGCAGGGGAGTCTAAAGACCCAGCTCTTCACAGCTGGGTTCAAAGAACAATGAACACACGCATGACTTCATCTGTGGTGGCTTTGGCAGTGCCCTGTGGCAGTTGCTTCTTAAAAGGTCTTTCCTGGCCCAGGTATCTATGATTTGAAGATACTGTATAAAATTTCTGAAGCTCACTTTTCATTATAAATCCTGCCCTATACCGTGCATTACACTTTGGCTACTGTAAAAAGTGCTAAACTTTCACCCATAATACATAACTTGAACCTGGAAATTCAGGATATCAGGCCCTTCTCAAGGATGCAGTCAAAGCCCAGATCAGACACAGTGCTCCAGCCAGAATCACAAAACACACCAAACGGAATTTCTCCAGGCAGGGATCCACTTCTGTAGAATGTTGGGCACTTTTTCCTATTACAAAGAAATTATTCCACATGCTGTCCCTGTAGAATGATTTTATGACTCCAGGAGGCAGGAAGAATGGACAAGAAGAGGAAAGGAAGTTGGCACAAGGAGCTCTTTTTTTTTTTCAGTTTAGAAACAGGATTGAAAGCAGCCCATCCAGATCCAAATAGGTATTTCTCCAAAGAGGGAAGAGAAATGGCCAATAAAAACACAAGAAGATGCCAAACACTGTTATCATTAGGGAAATGGAACCCAAGCCCTCAGTGGGATACCTCTTAGCACCCACTAGAATGGCAATAATAAAAAAGACAATAACAAGTGCTGGTGAGGTTTGTGGGAGAAACAGGAACCTTTATACACTGCTGGTGGGAATGTAAAATGATATGGATACTCTGGAAAACACTGTTGATTTCCCAAGCAGTTCTTCAAACTGTTAAACACCAACTGGCCATAGACCCAGCAACACCATCTCAGGTACGAATTCAAGGGAAATGGAAATAAATGACCATATAAAAACATGTATATGAATATTCATTAGAGCATTATTCATAATAGCAAAAAAAACTAAAACATCTATCAACTCTTGAAGGGATAAAGAAAATAGGGTACATCTACATAGTGAAAGATTATTCAGCTAAGAAAACTATATATAATACATGCTCATGGGTGAGAGCATTATGCTAAAAGTAAGAGGCCTCACATAAAAGTGCACATATTGTACAATTACATTTATTTGAAATGCCTAGGATAGGCAAGTAGATTCATGGCTTCCTGGAGCTAGAGGGCAAAAAGTACTTGCTAATGGTTATTTGGTCTCTTTGATGGAGATGTTCTGGAATTAGATAAACGCTATTTATGACGCATGATTCTATGAGTACACTAAAAATGACTGCATTTCACACTTTATAGGGGGTGAGTTGTATGGCCTGAAAACCATATTTTAGTTCAAAAATAATTCAGCCCTCTGGCCTTGGAGGAAAAACAAGCCAATCTGCCCTTCCTGTAAGTCAGCAGAAGCCATGCTAGGTCTGGGAAGAGTAACAAGAAGCCAATTCACCCTTCCCATGAGCTAACACAAGCCAAGTGGAGTCTGGGAGGAGAAACAAGCCAATTCACCCTTCCTGTGAGTCTGCAGAAGCCATGCTGGGCCTGGGAGGAGTAACAAGAAGCCAGTTAGCCTTTCCCATGAGCTGGTGCAAGCCAAGTGGGGCCCGGGAGGAGAAATAAGCCAATTTGTCAATCCTATGAGTTGGCAGAATCCATGCTGGGCCTGTGAGGAGTAACAAGAAGCCAATTTTCCCTTCTCATGAGCCAACTGGCACAAAGGCTAGTAGACAAGAACACCCCCCCAACCCTGCCCCGTAAGCAACCAGCTGATTCGGAGGACAGGCTGAGTTAATAGCAACTGAGGTACCAAAACAATTTAATGCTTGTATTGTTTGATTGACTTGACTTTGCAGGCCTAAGGTCAGTAGTCTGAGCATCAATTAAGAGCATAACAATATGCAATAGCAAATATGGGAGATTTCCTTCTGCCTTGTTTTTGAAATCCAATATTGTTCTGTTCGGTTTTGTTCTGTTTTATTGTTTTGTTTTATTCAATGTTCTGTTTTGATTGGTTTCATTCTGCTCTGTTTTGTTTGATTTTATTGTGTCTGATGGTATGGGCAGCAATTTTGAAGATAACAAGAGGCATTATGGTAGCCATTGCTGATTTCCTATTATCTTGTTTTGAAATTCTGTATCACTTTCACTGTTTTGATTAGCTTTATTGTTTTATTTTGTTTTGTTTTAGTTTCTTTAAAATACACTTTCATTCTTTTGTTTTGATTGGTTTTATTCTGTTTTGTTTGATTTTATTATGTCTAATGAACAGCTATTTTGAAGAAAGCAAGAGAATTACGGTAGCCATTGTTGATTTCCTATTATCTTGTTTTGAAGTTCTATACCACTTTCATTGTTCTGTTCTGTTCTGATTAGCTTTACTCTGTTTTGTTTTGTTTGATTTTATTCTCTTTAAAATAAAATTTAAAAAAATAATAATTCAGCTCTTGAGCACTTAGCATTCTTGACCTCATTGGATGGTAGAGTTGGTGATTCCCTCCAGTGCTAGCTGAACCTACTGCTGGGCAGTACACCTGAGAGACAGGGTCTCCTCCTTCTAGGGCCTGTCTCTTCATACTTCCTAGTTAGAGAAATGTCCCCTCTCTTCATCTCCTGCTCCCATCTCCAGTTTTACAGATTTGTAACATTTATATCCAAAAGTGCTGAGGCAGGAGGATCACAAGTTCAAGGCCAGCCTGAGGAACTTAACAAGGGCCTGTCTCAAAGATTTAAAAAAAAAAAAAGGGCTGGGGATGCAGCTCAGTGGTAGAATGCTTACCTAGCAGATACAAGGCCCTGGGTTAAATCCTCAGCACAAGTTAATAATAATAATAATAATATAAACAGAAGAAAAAATATTTGGGGTCAGGTTAATTCTGCCTGCTCCACATTCACTAACCTTGACTTCCTGCAAGTTTGCTTAAATTCTTTAAGATACATTCCATTGCCTGTAAATTGGACATGCTTCACCCTCCTCTCTGAGGTACGTGGGTGAAGTAAATGCTCAATAAATGTGAGTAATCGTATATTCTTTTCAGAGATTCATGCTGCTGTGATGAAACTGTGTTCCATGCACATAGTCCCTGCCCTTAAAACACCCACAGGGAAGATGGCATTAATGAGCAATCACAGGAGAATGATCTCTGTGGTTAGGAGTATAGGAGAGAGGCCTCCTAGTTGGGTGCCTCACAACATGTGTCAGGGAAGGCAACTTAAACTGGCTTCACATAGTCCCTCTGAATCTCACCTTTCTGCAGTAGTTCTAGAGGACATCAAGCTCTAAACAACAGATAAACACTAGATCACCACCTTAAATTGGTGCCAAGGTTTAACAAACTCATGTGTCAATACTGCCTGTAGCCAAAGGCAAACACAGAGTGCTAGAACATCCTGCACTGGCAACTGTGGAGCACAGAAATGTAGAGGAAATGAATTTCAACTCTTGAGAGAGCTGAACCATACCTACTGTGGACTCCCAAGAAAGCTGCTCCTTTTGTCAGAGGAAAGTGCCCCCAAGAACCTAGAGCTAGCTGTCTCTAGACCTTTAACTGTGAAAGGAGCACTTCAAAGTCACCTCTTCAGAAAAATCTCAGAGTAGTATGTTCCTCCTAAACAGCCATGAAGGAAACTCTTGAGCGAGTCTTACTAATTTATCTTGCTCTAGGTTGCACTGCGTCCCCTGAAAATGCGTATGTTGAAGTCCTAAGCCCTAGTACCTCAGAATGTGATTGTATTTGAAGACAGCATCTTTAAAGAGGTAATTAAGGTAAAAGGAAAGTGTTAGGGTGGCCCTGATCCAGTATGGCTGGTGTCTTACAGGAAGAGGAAATTTGAATGCAGACAGGTAGAAGAAAGCCCACATGAAAACACAAGAAGATGAATGCGATGGTCAGAAGTCTCATCTACACTTCAGGGAGAGGAGCCTCTAGAAAAAAAAAACCAACACTGCTGACCTCCTGGTCCTGGATCTCTTATTCAGAGTTATGACACTTCAACAACTGCAGATAATACACGATAACACAACCTTCCTCCCACTAGTAGGCTTACTAATACCAGCAACAGGAAAATCGGCACAATTCGGCCTTCATAAACTTTTGTTGTTTAAGCCATGCAATCTGTGGCATATCACAAAAGAAAATGATGACTAGTCCTGGTGTTAAGTAAAAGTAAAGACTTATTTCACCATTTTTATTTCTAAAAGGTATAACATTTTCCAAGGAGATCTGGGACAATGTAGCAATGGACTCTTGACTTTATAATTAGTTACATTTTTTTTAAAGAAATGATGGTGGGTCAGCAACAACCTGCAGTTACTGTCAGGGTATGCAATGTACATATACGGCAAATGGTGTCTCTAAACTGAAATAACTCAAGCACAAGTGCTAGTGTATTAAAAATACAACAGATGTTATCCTAACCAATTTCTACTCAAGGGACCCACTGTGCTGTTCCCCATTCCTTTGCAAAATATGCTGCAGGAGGCCTATGGCACACTAAACACCCCTAGTTGGATCTGGATGCACAAGGTCATGATGCCCTTTACCCCAAAACAACACTGCCTGTTCCTAGGTTAACAACAGTTGAACACATTACTATGGTTTCCCAAAACATGAGAACAACTGATGAACAGGAAATGTGAGCCGAAAGAGAAGTCGTTTCTAAGAAAACAAAGATGAATGTTTACGAAGTTTTTATAAAGCAACTTGTGTAAGAAACTGGAGTCAAAATAGGTGTGGGCAAGACAATTGCAAAAAACCACTAAGTCATAAAAATATGATACCCTGCACCCAGTTTGCTTTACAAATAGCCTTTCTCTACTTTGAAGAAATAAACTAGAGCAAACATACACATTCATATACACAACGAAGTAATTACATATTAGTACACTTAGGAAAGAGCATGACCAAGGGAACACAAATCAAGTGAGTTAAGAGGATGTGTAAACTGGGTGTGGTGGCATAAGTTTGCAATACCAATGTTCTGGAAGGCTGAGGCAGAAAGATTCTAAGTTTGAGTCCAACCTAGGCAATCTAACAATTTAGCAAAACCCTATCTCAAAATAATATATAAAGAAAGGGAGAGGGAGGGAATAGAGTCAAGTATGCAGGTTAGATGAGAATAAAACACAAAACTACAGAAAAGTTCGCCGAACTGAGAGTAGCTTTTTATCAAACTGGTTGAACTGTCTACCTGGGTCTACCACATAAAAGCCACATGACCCAAGGTAAAAGTTCTCAGCTTCCCTGAGCCATCTCATCTATGTCTACAAGAAGGGACAATCACAATCCCATAGGTGACACTGCTCAGCCCTGGGGTCACAGCCACTGTCTATGTTAAGTATCTGCTTTTGCCTGAGCACAGCTGCTTCTACCAAATGCACAGGAAAAGCCCGGCACCATCAGGTGGCAGGACCGGACATGATGTATTTTACCATTTAAAACAAGACTTCAAATTTCAAAAGAATGGAAATCATTTTGTTTAAAAAAAAGCCAAACGGTACAACGACATCATGATCCAAAACCTCCCACAAAGGATGGAAGGACCCAAGTCCCTCGGCAGTTAGGTGCGAGACCACACCCAGTCACCAGTACCTTGGTGCCACTCAACTTCTTACTTTTCCCCACTGAAGAAGAGAGATTAAAAAAAGAAAACAAAAAGAAAGCTGAATTTGTACAATGAATAATACATTCTGGAGAAGTTTTCTTTGAACATGGTATTAGATCAATATTTTAAAAGACAATAATCCACCTGCAACCTCCCTCCATAAAAATAAAAGACACCATGTTTTTAGCATTAGCTGAGAAAGATAAAATACCAGTTTAACCTTGCAGTTTTGGGCTGAGCAAACAAGATGCCAGGTCCCCAGAATTGCCCAACACAGGAGACTGCAGCCGTGGCCGCAGGAGTGGCATTCTCTCTGCGGAGTGCTCCATTTCAGGAGTTCCCAGCAGCCTCCAGATAAAACAATTGAAGGCTTAACAGCTTAATCAGGTAATGGCTGAACCAAAATAGAATTCTCAGGAAACTGGGGCCGGTTGGAGGCATGCAACAAATCAACATCAGTCGGAGAACTGTAGCCAGTAAAGCAAACCCAGGGTTTCTTTATACAGGAGTGTGGAAGAAGGATCATGGACTTCTCTTTACAATGACACATTTACTTTGAGGACACCTCCGAGGGTTCCTGGCCACTTGAGCCCATGTTTGGCAGTTGTTAATCAAAATAGTCCAGTAAGAACTGTGGCCCCATCACAAGGAAGAGGGTTCGTACAGGTCTTACTCCGACTTGGTCTTAAACATCCACCAGGAAAGTACTAGAAGTATAACCAAAAAAGGGGAGTAATTAATAATAATATAAAAACAAAAAAGTTAGGCTATGTAGAAAGAAGGGGCTCCAAACACTATACCAGCCGCTACTGGCCGTCTCCAGCTATATCTACATCTTAACTTACAGCTATGAGAAGTCATGATTCAGCTTCTCTTAGTGTATTGATACTATGTCATTTGAATGTACTTTCCAGTACCTCTCAAGTAAAGATATGGCTTCTTGTATAGGTGTGCCTACAGAATAGAAATGCCAATGTAAACATTCTAGCTGCTAAATTTTGTTACTTTTGTGGTATAATATAAATTTTTGCTTGCTACTCCAAACTGTTTATAATCTCTGAGGTCTTCACCTCCACAAAACAGAGGCCAAATTCAAGGTTCTTCGTCCTATAGTTAAGAAGCTTAATGACACAGTGGCCACACAGAAACATAGATATCTTTATTTAGTGTATTCCTTCACTATTTTTATGATTACAATAGGAGAAAATTAGATTTCTTATTAAGAAAATAGGGAAGAGTATCTATACTCCTAAACTCTACCTATTAATTTGAGTAAATACCCCAAAACTAATAGGGTAATATTAAAGATAAAAGGTTTATGCCAAATATGTTGGTCTAATTTTTTGAGACTTCTACCACTTTTTAGAGCCACCACTCAACAGTATCCTACTGTTAAATTTTGGCACCTGCTTGGTCAACATTGCCCTCTTTTGCAAAGTACCAAAGGATAATTATTCATTCAACAACACTCTGCTCCCCCCCCAAAAAAACCCAGAGAAAACATAGAACAAAACAAACAACAGCACCCATCTTCCTATGTCTCTTTTAGATCAGGCCAGTGGAACTTCTGACCCCTGGCTACGTAGTCAGCGTGCTCTCAGCCTGAAGCAGCAGTAAGATGATGGATCTCCGGCCTGTCTGCCTCTCTTAAGAATAAGGGATCAAAGTCTTGGGGAAGAATGAGCTAGGAGAGGAAAAAACAAAAACAGATAGAAAAGAGATATGGCAAAGCAAAATTTAAAAATTGTACTTTTAAGAAGACGGCATTTTCAGGACATAAAGATACCCAAAACTGTGCACAGCTGTACACCCTAGGCTCCTAGGACCATCACACCCAATATCCCTTAAAGATATTGTAAGTGCATAAATCGTTTTAGTTAATAAAGTAAAAGGCAGAAACCTGACCTTAAGAGAGAGAAGAAGGTTTCTAAGGATGTTTTCAGGCAAAACATCTTAGTTCACTCATCTTTTTAAAAAAATATACTGTACCCAGGTCTTTCCCCTGTACAATGAGCCATTATCTTTCTACCATTCCCTTTTTCCTATATACCAGACCCAAACTTTGTACAGATTCACAAATTCCACTGATTTCTACTGTCACAAACACATAACTATTCCTAGCTCCAGCCTGTAATGCCCCTCTGTCCATTTCTTCAAGTGTGTACTTTTTACGTTCTGCCTAATAAATCCCTTTATGCCTCTTTGAAAAAGTGGGCTAGGTTTGGTGAGTCACTAAGATTCCTGGAAGTTTGCTGAGGCCTAGCAGCCTGTCGGCGAGAGTCAGGTACTTCCGTGGCATCTCCTGGCTGTTCTGATGTGAGCTGTACACAGGCCACACTGTCTATGATGAGCAAAGTCATCATTTTATTAGTGAAATGCATCATTTTACTTGCTAGGGGCAGAGATTATTATTAGGAAATGCTGAGATAAAACCTTCTGCCTCATAAGCAAAGTGTCTGCTTTTGGGTATCACAGATGATAAGCCTGGTTGGGGGCCCCGCTTGGACCCCACTCCTGAGCCAGATACGTGTGTATCACCACATGCTCCTGATCTCGAGCCCTTCACTCTGTGTAGGCCGCCCCTCCTGACTACCTGCCTTGTCCTCCCCCGTCCTCCTGGCTGAGGCCTAGGTCTCCATACACCTGCAAAGCCACACAGACTGGTACCCGATTCCAGAGCTCTGCGCCCCTTCGGCGAGATTGTCTCCCTCCCGATACCATGCATCACCTAGCAGGTACCTGGTGAATGGGTGTTTGCCCGACCCAGGGCTGGTGTCCCTCCGCCTCTGATCTCATCAGCAGTGTGCAGAGCAGGTGCTCAGTAACAAGGAAGGGAGCTGACGTCACATCTCCTGATAAAGTCACCTAGAGTCCCAAGCACAGTCTTGTTTGCCAAATCACAGATGCTAAAAAACACATGTGGCCTTGTCAGATGCCAACTCTGTGCAGAAGACAGACCAGAGCCTCTCACTCTACTTGCTAAGGACCCAAGACCCCACACTTGTCGGGCCCAGCAGGACAGCAGGGAGGGTGAGGTCAGCCAGGTAACCCATAGTGTCTTAAATGCCTTGGAGCCTTCAACGGACCTCAGGGCACTTCAGACAGATCACTGCCTAATCCGAACACCCTCCCAGACAC
>RJWT010024626.1:0-16420 GCA_004365215.1 Cuniculus paca | reverse complement strand
TTTAGAAAGGGCAGATTCCTTCCTATGACCAAGTATCTTCAGTAATATAAATAAGTATACTTTTAAAATAAAACATCTAGTGGTGGTATTGAAGTATGGGGAATAAAATTGTGAAACCACTGAAAATATGATAAGCATAAAAGAAAACCAGAAGAAATTTAAATAGTACAGTGGCTTAGTTATATTTTCCATTGCTGAGACAAAATATCCAACACTGACAAGTTAAGAGAGGAAAGGTTTATTTAGCTCAGTTTTTAGAGATTTCAGTCCATAGTCAGTTGGCTCCAAGGCAGGGTGGCTTTGCAGAGGAACATTGCAGAGGAGGAACAGCTTTTTGCATGCAGAAGACATCAAAAGTAAGCAAGGGAAGACGATAGCTCGTTCTATCCCTTATATTTTATTCAATACTCAGAATGAATAGCACATCCCTAATCCTAATGGCCTAGATCCTAGCACTGCATCATCAATCATTTCCAGTGTCACACACTGTAGATCCAGGCACCTCAGAAAAAGCCCCACCTATGACTTTCATGGAACTTTGGGGAGACATCTAGACGTAAGCCATAACATATGGTTTCATGCGTCATGTATACAATATAATTCCTTTCTCTAAGAGAAATGTTTAGAAGTTGAAAAAATTAATTTAGAAGTGGTAGACATTTTTATTGGTAATTGCACAAAGATTAGTAACCTAAGGAGAGAGTTACTGGGAAGTATTGCTATTACGTTGCTTAGATGTAAGAATGCTAAAAGAGCTTTAAATAAGAGAATGTTCGAAGCACAATTGTAAAGGAAGTTGGTGGGTTTTATAGGTATATGATTCTCACATGACAATGTTTCAGGAAATTATATGCTTGGTAACAGTATGTTTAACAAAATCCTTTTTAAAAATCAGAGCATTAAATTGATGTTTATTGAAAATAAGCTTCCTTTTAATATCATACTGAAAAATCTAATACAATAAATTACCCTACTTGGAAAAGAATAATATTTATTCTAGACAAATATTTCAAGTATTAAGTTTTTTTAATCAGAAATAATGATTATTTAATTAGGAAAGTAAAACATTCTCTAATGAGTTGAAAATCAAGTGTAGTAATGATTAAAGAATTGGAGGAATGCACTTCTATTTGCCAAAACAAAACTAAACCAATTCATCAATCTTCATTTATATTCCAGTTTAAGGAAATAACAATTGCCTAAATTGAAAAAATTGGTGAATGGAAATGTTCAGATCTGTCATCTGGGGGATTATATTGGAAGTGGATAAAATACACTAAAAATATGCAAAATCCCAGGGCATTTGTTAAGCAAAAATCATCTTAAGTTGTCAGAGAAAAATATAACATGATGGTTCCATATTCAGTTAAATTTGATAGATATCTATTGGTCAGCTTCACGTGGTAGAAACCAGAGTGCACAAATGCAGTTTCTTTCACCTATTAGATATGTAACCTTGGATATTAGTTATTGTTTCTTAGATGCAATTGCTCTATTTATAACATCATAAAAATATTTATCTCCTAAAGTTGTTAGATTAAACTTTTATGCAATAAGTACATGACAAGGTCAATGATTATCTTCCAGGTAGCAAGTATCCCACCTTCTTCTTTGTCTCTTTTGTCCAAAGCACTTACTGTATTATCCTTTCTTCAGAACCACTGTTGAACAGGGATGCAATGTATAAAGCTGCCCAGGTCCCTGGTATCATAATTCACATTTCTTTTTATGTAAAATGCACAATAGGATAAGAATATTGACTTTTTTTTGGTACTGGGGTTCAAACTCATGACCTCGCACTTGCCAGACAAGTGCTTGTGCACTGAGATAACGTGGGCCTAATATTGACATTCTCGATCAATAAAGAGGTAGGAGGATAAATAGAATATTATGAATCTTTGCTGGTGATATGCATATAAAATTATGTTTAAATGGAAACTAATGTATTCATTGTGATATAAAATAATCATATGATTCTTTTAGAAAACCAAAAAAGAATAATGACCTGGTCTCAAAATAAACCTCATTAGTGTTTACATGGTGACTTAAGCATTAAGAATATTTTTTTAATTGGTCTATTTGTATTTTGTATCCATTTAAGGTGTTTTAATCACAGTGTGACTTACTTTCTAAATGATTTTCTGGTAAACTAGCACTACTGACCTTTCCTTTATGTCAACTAGCTGCCAATTTTTTGAAGTTTAAAAGTCTCATACAGATAAGGGTTAAGTGTGATCATGACAGATACATGCTTAGTGTGATCATGTGTTTTAAAATCCAGCTTATTTTAAACTTCCCAGAGACATGATCATCAAATAAACCCAAAGACCATGGGGAAAGGAGGAGAGCAAGGTAAATATTCCATCCATCCAGATATTCCTCTCATTTTCAACTCATAATCTGGTATACTATATTTCCATCATCATGATATCAAAAATTGAAAATGTTTAACGAATGACCAAACAAGTTATCAATGCGATTTATATCTGTATCAGATTTTTTGGAGATTTTTGTTCTAAAACATTTAAGTATATTTTCCTAGCAATTTTGCAATTTATTTGAGTGTTTTTAAAATGCAAATTGTTTGAATGCTTTCAAAATTATCTACTGTAGTTATTAATAAAATCTGTTGATATTTTTATTTTAACTATAAACTAAACTTACTAATATAAATTACCTAATACCTACTTTTAGAACAAAAATACACGGTGTTTTGGTTACTTTTCTTCGTTGCTGAGACAAACACCTGACACCCAAAGTGAAGCAAGGAAAGGTTTATTTAGCTTACAGTTCTGGAGATTTCAGTTCGTAATCAGCTGGCTCCAAAGCAGAGTGGCATGGCACTGGAGCAACACTTCAAGGCAGCAGCCAGAGAAAAAGAGCAAAAGGCCCAAGCCTCTTCTCCTCCCTTGTATTGTACACAGGCCATCCCCCCTTCAGGTGGGTGTAACACTCACAAAATATCCTTGCCTTCCTTTACACAGGATGAGGATATTTACAAAGTAAGAACCTTGGTTCCTTGCTGAGTCTCTCAGTTAAACTTCTCAACTTCTCAAGTTGACACAATGTATTAACCATAAGACATGGAGATTCTTATGTTCAAAACATTTATTTAAAATTATTTCACAAATTTTGGCAGGGATAGGACTGTAACAACTTAAGACCTTGGCCAACACTTAAAAGATTTTAGACTCACAAAAAATTTATAGGCTTATGATACCTGATTTTTTTTGTTAAACTGTACTCTTCTGAATTGAAATTGTCAATTTTCCATTTTAAATCCAAGATACAGGCAGTATGTTCTAAGGTCAAGTTACTTCAGAACACCTGCTACTGTCCATGAATTATTTACAGAGTCCATGAATAATTTTGCAGCATGCCAGTCATCTAACCATTTCTGTTCCTCATCAGCATTTCCTCATGAGCAGACCAACTGCCAATTTAAGTCAAAATTTCTAATTTTCAAAAAAATAAAGAAAGAAAGATACTATTTCCCTTCAGTCAATTGCAGAAACCTTTTTCTATTTTTTCCTCTATATTCTCCTGATCTTTTCTGGAATCCTCAACAAAATAAGAAAATAATGCATCAAGGGAATCAGTAAAGTTTGGAAGAAATAGATAAATTAGGAAAATTAAGCATATTTTCACCAAAAATAGACATTACAATGATTTAGTAGTCTGCAAACAAATAAATGAGATTTGTTTCTTTTTTCAGCAAGTACAAATGGTATGTTTAAATACTGCATAAGTTTGAATAGTTTTTTTTCAAATATGACATTGGTTAAGTTTTGGAAATATTTCATCAAATCTGGGTGGTTTAGTATACAGCTAAAATATAGTTGTTCTCATAGAACACTTTTAGAAAGCTTTATAGATTTAGTTATCTCTACAAATCTTTACCTGAGATCCACTTTTATCTGTCAACTAATGTCAGGTGTAACAACTAGTTGTGTCACTTTTGTAATTGCATCAAGCACACTGTGCTTTTACTGTCAATCTTCCTCACTTAGATATAAGATTCTTGAGAGCATGACCTAGTCCTTGTTTTTCCTATACCTTCAGTAACTACCACAATATCTGCCCCAAATTTGACTCACACAGTTTTTTTATTTAGGTAAGTTAATGAAAGCAAAGAACACTTGTAGGGAACTGTTTCTACTAAATCTAAACTGACTTGATTATTTTAGTCACTCAGTAAAAAACATTTGCAGGCATGCATATTTTTGGCACTCAATCTGAAAATTATGTTTATGAATATGTTTTAATTTCTACTACACTTGATTTCAAAAATTTACCTTTTACAAGTTTCTATAGTTCAATTTGCTTGACACTCAAAAAAATTGAAGTTAGTCATCTGCTGTTCAAGCTCATTTAACATGCCTAAGATTTCAATTAGAGTTCTGCAAATTAAGCAGTGGTAACCAATTACTTGAATTAAGTGAGAAGTTTGAACGCATCATTTACTCTTAGACCTCCATTAGGTCTTGGGCTTTTGTTTCTAATAGGGTGGGAGGTTGTGTAAAAATGCAGCAGATGGAGGAGATACAAATCAAATACTGCGAGTATTCATACAAACGGCTTGCTTACAGAGAATGAAATTCTCCCCGCATCTCTCAATTTGGCAATAATTTCATTAATCGTACACAAGTAAATCTTGAGTTGCTGTTTGATAGAGTTGTACTTACTATGATTATAGTGCAAATAGAAGTAGTAGCAACAACATATGCTAAATCATCTTCTCTTTGTAACTTTTATTACTCCGTTTCACATTTAAAATGCTGTTTAGTAATTAAATTATTGTATGTTTGACGGTTCTTAAATAGTTTAAATGATGTGATTTACTTCAAGATATTGACATAGAAAGTTATCTTCCACCTGAATGGTGTATTTGTTTTTTATTTGTGCTATAAAAATTTACTACATACTTAGTGATTCAAAGCAATACACATTTATTCTCTGCTATAGTTCCAAAAATCAGAAACCTAACGAGACAGCAAGGATGAGAGCTTCTGAAACATTTTTTTTTCTTTTCCCATCTTGTCTAGATGCCTGCCTTAGTTAGTTTATGACCACCTTTCACATGAACCCAACCTCCTAACTCTGATATGCCTGGCTCCTTCTGAGATCACTTGTGATTACATTGACTCCACCTGGCTAAGCCAGGCTATTCCCGCAGTCCAATTTACCATCTTTAATGTGACCATATCAGTAAAATTCTGTGGTATATTCACAGGTTCTGGGGCTGAGAGCATAGACATATTCGAGTGGGGGCATCATTTCAACTGCTCACATTATGGTCTCCGCTATTACACAAAGGACACAACAGATGATGTTTTTAGAATATGTATACATATTTTCATACCATAGAACTACAGATACTCAAAAATAAAAGTGACTATATGACCCTATGTGGTCAAATGAAACATATAACAATGTATTTTCTTTCTCTCACATAGAATATACAGCAGAAGCTTAATATATTCTAAAACAAGCTTATGAGAAATTAAGACATATCTACTGTAATGTTATTCACATTATAGTAAAGTGGTTGTGTATATATATCTTAGTATAAAAAATAGATTAAACTCCTTTTACTCTAAATTTCTAGGTCTATGGGACTAAATTATTACCTTCATATACCTTCTAATATTAGTTCACCATTCTTAATATGTAGGCAGTCATAATCAGTATTGGAATGGAATTTATGGATATTATAATGAATATGTTCTTACTATTGTTTTCATTCTCTTCATCTTCTTTCCCTTGAACACACTAGTAGAAAAAAGAGTGAAAAATCATTCCCACCCCACTTTTAAAAACTTTTATTCTTCTCTGCATCCACCAAAATATTATTGCATCAATTTGTGAAACTAGATAAACAATCCACTAAAGAATTCTAAACAATGAAAATTCAGTTGAAAAGTAATATGCCAAAAACCTAAGAATTCACTCTAAGAATTTATAAAGATAAGTGTAATGCAAGCCTGCAGCTGGCAGAAAAAAAGGTAAAATGTTAGTAAAAAAATACAGGGAAAAAAGATACTAAAAACAAGAGACATATAGAAACAAAGACTAAAACCAAAGTAAAGCATGTTTATTTTAAAAAGAGAAGTAAAAGTTGCAGATTTCTGGCCATATCAAGTAAAACAAAGCATGAGGTAAAAGATTACTGTGATCATAAGTGAAAGAAGTCACCTAGAATGGCAACCTGAACATTAAAAAGATAAAGCAGTATATGACCAGGCCTGGTGGCACACGCCTGTAATCCCAGCACTCAGGAGGCTGAGGCAGGAAGATTGTTGTGAGTTTGAGACCAGCCTGGGATACAAAGTGAGCTCAATGCCAGCCTGAACGGCATGGTGAGACCCTGTCCCAAAAAAGACAAAGGCTGGGGATTTAGGTCAGTGGCATAAGCACCTGCCTGGCAAGTGCGAGGTTGTAAGTTTGATCTCTGGTGCCAAAAAAAAAAAGATAAAGCAGTGTAATAAAAATACTCTGCACATGAATTTAATAATTTAGATGGAATGGACTTCTTTAATAGAAATAAACCTGAAAAACTCAACAAGAAATTGGTTAGTTTAATATGCATGTATCTATGAAAGATATTAAATCAATAATACATACTTGCAAAAGAATACTTACAGGGCTGAGGTATATTTAACTGAATTCTACCAAATATTTAATAAACAATGCCACCAGTTTTCACAATCAGTTCTATAACAGAGATGCAAAAACACCAGGCTTGACGTACTATTAAAACCAGACAAAAAGTAAACAAGAAAGGAAAATAATATATAAATATCTTTCATAAAAGTAGTTGCAAAGCCTCTCAACCAAATATTAAGCCAAGTGTGGTACTGCATGCCTGTAATCCCAGCAGTCTAGGAGGCAGAGGCAGGAGTTCTAGCTCATCCTGAGCAACATATCAGTTTAGTATTGTCTCAAAACAAAAAATAAAGAGCAGAGATGGGGATGTAGCTCAGTGAGAAGGCCTTGGGTGCTATTCCCAATACTGAAAAAGAAAGAAAGAGAGAAAAAGAGAAAGAGAGAAAGAGAGAAAGAAAGAGAGAAAGAGAAAAAGAAAGAAAGAGAGAAAGAAAGAGAGAGAGAGAGAGAGAAAGCAAGAAAGCAAGAAAGAAAGAAAAGAAAAAGGAAGGAAGGGAGGAAGGAAGGGAGGAAGGAAGGGAGAAAGAAAGAAAAACATATGTACAACTTGTATACTTAATTAGTGAGAAAATATATAAGAACGGCTCAACATCTTATAACCAACCTTTAGAATGTAACACATTGTTAGGGTAAATAACTAGGAAAATTTTACTTTTCTCAGATAAATGATTATCTTGTAAAAAGCTATGTTGGCTTCTATGTAGAAAATTTTACCAATAAGTGGAATCAGTGGTAACATCTACACATAGTATTAAGCCTAGCTCTGTTCTTCGACAAATTTCTGTATAATTTTAGTTGAGCTGGAAGTCCTGCAGAACAGCTGATAACCATCCTGAAGAAAACACCAGGAGAAAATTCCAGAGCTCAAGAGAGGACATAGGTTCTCTTAGCAAAGTAAGTTTTAGGTTGATCTCACCACTGTGTACTTCCAGCATGCCGATTTTGTTAGCTGTGTTAACATATAAACACAACTTGCAAACAAAATGGTTCCAGGAGTATTTAAACCTAAATACATTTTGAAGATACCAATAATCCTTCAGTAGTCATATAGTTAGCAACTTGAATTTCTTCCTTCCCCTAGAATCAATGCATATCACTGATTGTACAGAATAATGACTATTTTTCCGATTCTTTTCAGGGTCTACATAAGTATCAGGCTAACTTGATGCCTAGAAGCTACTTCTTGGTTAATGAGAAACTCCCGCTATAGTAATAATAAATTGATTCTGTGAGTCCTGTATTTCTGTCATTGACAGTGGTAAAAAAAAATGATAGTTTGTACTGTTAACTGTATAATCATTTTCATTATCGTTATCATCAGGCAAAGTTTAAGCTGTTATTTATAAGAAACATGACTAATTACTTAGAAAACTACTATAACCTGAGTTTGTATGTGTTTTAAAAATACAAATTCAATTTTGTTTTTTCATTAAAACATACAAATAAATTCTGGGAAGATCCAGAGCAGAATGGAAAATTCTCTATTTCTTATTAGATGTGATATTTCTATTCAATAAAGTATCATTATGCCTTAAATTTCCTAGAAGAATTTTACATTACTTATTTGTGTTGATTAATTGTTAGTTATTGGTTGTGTTTAATCTTTGCATTTTTCTTGTTCAGATTTGTTCTTCTCAATTTAAAATAAAGTCCTAATATGTGTCAACAAAGTGCAAGAATATTTCTCCACATTAAATACACTTAAAATGAGGTTATCATTATAGATTGCATGTTTTTGTTTTGTTTTTTTGCTTCATGCCAATGAGGATAATGAGTATTCTTCTCCACATTTGACACACCAAAAATTGTATGCAAATATCATAATTCATCTATAACATTGAACTATTACATATAATAAAACCAGACACAATATTGTGTCATTTCTAGATTAGTCAGCTGCATAACCACTTACATATACTATATTATACTTGCAGGTTAATCTACTTTGCATCCTCAAATAGTAACATAAATCCCTAACAAAATATTGCTGAAGTCTGAATACTTATTCTATCAAATTTCCATCAAGTGCTAATGTAACATTTGCAATATGTCAATCTGCTATGCTTTATATATGTAGCAAATGCTTGTCACATTTTTACAATTCTGTGCCAGATGTTGCCTTAAGTCAAAGGTAAAGCCAAAATAAATGAGGTCAAACTGAAAATCATGAGAAATATAATTGAGATAATTTTGTTCAACCAATAACGGATTATGTTCTCTCAACCTTTTATAATTAAAATGTAATATTCTGTGGAGCAGCGCAATTTAACAGCAGAGCAGATGGTAACAGAAGGGATAAAAATTAATCCTCAATCACTTGTTGAGTCATGAGCTGCAGTCTCAATTTTGCTAGAAATATTATCATAGAGTACCTAATTTACTTATGTAAGCACTGCAGTTTTTCCTGAAGCCAAACATGGATTAAAGGTATATGTTATCCTACCTATAAAATTTAGTACAGTGTAAGAAATAGTGTATGAAAATCCATTTGTATATCTCCTGTAGCCATGTAGTTACCATCATGGTGCATCTAAAGAGCACAGTTAATTAGTTCATGCCATGTTTCAAATCTTAAATGAAAACTCAGTCAGCTATAGCAGGGTTTTGTCAGCTTTGTACTATTAACCTGTTGGTGAGATGGTGTTTGTGAATGTGTGTGTGTGTTTATTGTCACCCTTGGTCTCCATTCACTAGATGGTGTTAGCAGCCCCCATCTCAAATTATGACATTCACATTGTCCCCAGGCATTATCGAAAGCTCGAGAGACAAAATTACTCCTAGTGGGATGCCACTCACTTGTAGCATAAACTTGAAGTTATTGGATATAACATCAAAGCCAGAGTGACTAACTCATTTATTAACATTCTCTTTGCAGTTTTTTGAAGCAGAATTATTGAATCTCCTGTTTTCTTTTACTCATCCACTTTATGGCACCCAACCTCTGTGTGTTTCCTTCTGCTACCCCTCCTATCTGCTTCCTTTTAAGACCCCCTCCCTTATCAATAGCATAATTACCTCTGAAACTTGACTCAAAATAACCTCCCCAGAAGTTTTTGTTAATATAATAAAAATGGGCTGAGGAACTTGTTTGGAGGATTATTTAAT
Source organism: Cuniculus paca (assembly GCA_004365215.1). Classification (NCBI taxonomy): domain Eukaryota; kingdom Metazoa; phylum Chordata; class Mammalia; order Rodentia; family Cuniculidae; genus Cuniculus; species Cuniculus paca. Next base: position 6,649 of record RJWT010024626.1, on the reverse strand, counting down.
GCCATGGGTCTATAACTGACTGCACTTACCACTTAGTTAATTGAAGTGTTACTAAAATCTTTTAACTCAAATATTTTTTCCAGTGACAAATTATGACTGTTAAGTAGATAAAGGATTATGGAGGCAAAGCAGAAATTTGCTTCAAACTGATATTAATTTTTGTACTTATATATTAGTGTAATTGTTTCCATCACAGAAGGAAATGGTGTGTTTTGATATTTATATATTGGTGCACTCATGCACACTATACATACATACACATCAATTTTTGCATACCTGTGCTATACATGAAGCCATAGTGTTGGATCCTGGACACCTATGGGGATCAATACTCATCCCATTGGTACTTTAAGACTCTGGGTAATTTATCATTAAATAATAAATAAAAACAACATGATAATTGAGATGACAGACTACAAAAAATGATTTTGGGGGTATTTTTAGGGGGCGGTAATAAGGGTCCACATTTTAATCTTGTATTTTATCTCATAAACTATATATGCAGAAATATTTCCATATATAGAAAGTTTCTCTGCTATTAAATTAGAAAATTCAGAATGTCATCTGTATTAGTTGGTTTTCCCGCTGCTAGATAGAGTACAAGGACTTGCAATTTAAAGAAGAGTTTTATTCAGCTCATCATTTAGGGGATTCTGTACGTGGTTGGTAGGCTCCAAGATAGAAGAATCATACCAGAAGGGAATAAAACAGAAAAAATGCTCACTTCATGGCAGACAAGAGGCAGACTGGGAAGGAAGGAGCCAGGGAAAGACACATGTCCCTCTTAAATCACACTCCCAGTGACATTCCTCTTCCAACAGGCCCCTTCTCCTAACACAATGCTTAGCCATGAACTCATCAATGAATGAATCCACAGATGAGTATAACTTTTCCAACCAGGACTCAACTGTGAACATCACAGACTGCTATGAATCCTTCAATGGAATGATTTATTGATGAAAATAAGGTCTTCATTACTGAATCAGCTTTCAAAAGCATCACTGTATACATATGAGGCATTTGAGGGAGATTTATTTATAACTAAACCAAAACATCACCATTGTCTAAAATGTGACAAGAATTTAGAATAGCACTAGTAGACCTATTTATGTCTTGAATTTTGAAGACTGGAGGTTTTATAATATATGAGCAGATAATAGTATCACAAATCATGTTGTTTTTAAGTTCAATATTAAGTTTTCAATTTGCATAAGATAGGATAAAAGGGAGTGAAATACATTTGAATGCATCAATACAAATGATTCAATAGCATTCATTTGAAATATTATCTTCAAAAATGTTTATAATTTCATATACTGTATGGACTCTCATATTTTACTGGACAGTGTTACAAAGTTTCAATTCATAAAAATGGTCATTTCCCTTATTAAATTATGAAATGTGATACAAAATGAGAAGATGTAATGGTCCAATTTTTAGACAGCTGTTAAGAATACTTGAAAATTAATATCACTACATAAAAAGAAAAAAACCTAAAATGTCAAAAAAATGTCATTTTCTTAACTATAATAATATTATATGATTGTCTCATTTTATTAGTTTTCATTATGACCTTTCTCTTTTTAAAAACTCACATTAGTTTTGTATTTGCAAAGCCAATTACACACAATACTTGGTAATTAAGAAGACCTAAAAATTATCTTCTCATTTCAACTATCAGGAAACTAAAGCATGCGATATGTGTCCATCTGTGATTGGTTATTTTATTTGGCATAATATCCACAGGTTTATCTATGTGATCATGTAAGGTGAATTTTCTTTGAAGGCTAAATAATCTTTCATTTCAAGTATACATCATTTTTTTATCCATGCATCTATCAATGGACTTTTAATTTGTTTCTATATCTTGGCTGTTAATAGAAAGAGGCTGTTTAATGGATGAAAGTTTCAGGTATTGGAGAAGAATCACATCTAGAGATATGAAATGTCATGCTAAGAGACAATTCATTTTCCTCAACTTGTAATTAATCCATACAAATCAGTGTTCTCATACACCACGTCTATCAAACTGCAATTTGTGGAATGCTATTAAGAACAGTTAATGCGAAAAGACCACACACTGTCTTGAATTCTTTCTTCACTATACCAATGAGTTTTATTTAATTTGAAGATTAACTGAATGCTGCCTGATATATTTAGTGTCAGTGTAAGAGTACCTTTAGAGATGAAATGATTCAATTTTAGTTGCAGGTAAACTTTTAAATGATTTATACATGTTTTAGATATTGCTTGTCTTCGTTTCTTGTGTTAGAATAGAAATACAGCCAGTGAAGCCAATGGAGAATACAGCTAGCTCTGTGCTTGTCTACGTGTTGTGCAGTGGCTTTTCTTCATGAGTACATGTCTGCAGCACATAATGCTTAAATCCCTTGTGTGGAGTTGGTGCATGCATGTACTATCTTCTTTTCACCCCTTTCCCTTCCCTTCCTTCCTCTCCCTGCATTGCTTGATCCACTGACATTTCTTCTTCTTTTTTAATTTTTGGTACATGTTTGAGGTACATAATGTTTTTTATTCTTTGTGTGCAGTTTGTACATGTAAAAAATGCATTTTAATACCTTTTATCTTCCCTTTCTTCACTCCTTCCTCTCCCCCACCATCACTTTATCCCCTTCCCTTTAAGAAAGATCTGCCTTCCTGCTTCCTATTCTATATCTAGTAGCATTTTTGAAAAGCTAGAATACACACAAAAGAGATTTCTATCTATAGAAGGCACAAATATAAAATGTTCTATTAATTTATAGTTTTCATTTATAAACATGGGATCCTACAACATCTGACTCCTGTCACTAAGTTTATTGCTATCAGGATATATTATGATTACAATTTATATCACTACTTTAACTTTTATATCTGAATACTATTCTATTTCAGCTATATCACATTTTATTTATAGTTCATTAATTGATGGACAATTTGCTTTCAAATTTAAATTACTATGAATAATATTGTTATGAACATCTGTGTGCAAATGTTTAGATAGATGCATATTTTCATTTTTCTTGACTATGTGTATGAAACATATATATGTATGAAATCTTTTATCATTTGGCAACTATCTATAACATTTGAAGAACTGTTAAAATGTTTTGTTGATTTGGGTGTACCATTTTATAATCCTAATAAAAATATATGGCAGTTTTAATTTCTCTTGAACTTTGACAATGTTTAGTTATTGACTTTTATTTTATAGAAAAAAGAGTAAAACAAAATTTCATAACAAAAAATTAGGAGAATAACAATTGTTAATACATTGCATATTGTTATCTTTAAAGTTGTTACCCAGGATAAAATATATAGGCTTAAAAAATTCTCCAAGTGGTATTAGCACAAACCTTTCTTTTCAACAAACTAAGAGAAACTATTAGTATAATGATTTGTATCTTATTTTTTCCTTTTCCCTTCCTTTCTTTCCTTTTCCCCCATCCTAGTAACTTTTTCCTTTTGAACAATTGTTTCCACTTCATGATATCTATTGTGTATTTTAAATATTTTAACTTATAACCATCAAAATGTGGAGGATTGATTTCTCATTGCATTTTGGATGTGAATTTTCCTAATGGTTAATGATGCAGAGCACATTTTTATGTGTTAACTGATTGTTTGTGATAAAAGTGTCCTTCTGCATCTCATTTGTTGTGTAATTACTCACGAAATAATATCTGATTTCATTAGCTGTTGTTTCCTCTGTGTGTGTATTGAGATGGTATGACTCAGTTTCGAATGATTCCTCTACTGTATAATATATTGTATTGCATAGATTTGTTTTCTTATGTTGAACTAACTTGGTAAAGCTGCAATACATCACATTTTGGCAGATTGAGTAGCCTCTAATTGTGTTTTTATCAAACTTTTTTATCAGCGTTTTCACAAAGATTGAATATATATTTATAAAAGACATCTGAATATATATTTATAAAATATATATTTATAATATATATATATATATATATATATATATATATATAGTCTGAATATATATTTATAAAAGACATAGCATGGTATTTCTCTTCTCTTGTGAGGATATTGTCCAGATTTGGTATAAGAGTAAAACTGGCACATGGAGTAAATTAAGAAGTGTTTCTGCCACCGCTAATTATGGAAAAAGTAGAAGGGAGTGGTGTTAATCTATCCTTAAATAGTTGTTAGTATAAACTAGTGATATCATCTTGATCTGCCTTTTTCTTTGTTGAAACATTTCTTTGTATTATTATTATTAATTAATTTGCATTTAGTAATTGTGATATGTTCACTTTTTTATGTTTCTTTGTTCAGTATTTGTAATTTGTGATACTAAGTATTTGTTCATTTAACCTATGAACACTTATAACATCTTATTTCTACAAGGTATTACAGCTTTCCTCTGTCTTCTGATATTAATAATTTGAGATTTTTTTCTTTGTTTGGGCAGTCTATTTAAAGCTTGTCAAAGTTCTTACTCTGCTGTCAAGTTTTTAACCTGTTCAAGTATCAATTATTGAGCTTTTCTTTAAGCCATTATCTTTCTTTTGTACTAGTTTATTCATTTCTCCTCTAACGTTTATCATTCTCTGCCAATATGTTTTGCTATGTCTCATTTTTGTTTCTACTCATCTCAAAACACCCTCTTACTTTTTATTGTGATTTCTCCTGAAATTATTGAATTTCTCAAATTTACTTCTATTTTTATTTCTCATATAATTTAATTATAATTGGAGAACATACTTTATATTTTTATTTGATTCAACACACTAAAGCTTGTTTTAGAATTTAACATTTTGTCTACAGTGGTCCCTGTGAGTTGAGAAGAAAATACATTTTGCTCTTGTTGCAATGATCTGTGAGCTTATGTTACTTTCAATATTTTATGGTATCTTTCAAGATCTTTTTCTTGTTGATCTTCCTTGTTCTATTTCTTATTCAAAATGGAATATCACAATCTGCAACTATGATTATTATTTGCCATCTATCAATTATGTCACATTTTAATCATTTAATCATCATGTATTGATGACCTTTGTTATTAGATTGGTGTATGTTTGTGATTGTGTATCTCTGAGGGATTTATACTTCTGTAATTATAAAATATATATTTTTATTTCTAGTAGCATTTTTGTTGAACTTTGTTGCCATTGAAGCTTCTCCAAATTTCATGTTCATTGCATGAAACATCTCTTTATAGTCTTTGATTTTCATCTGACTTCTACAGACAAATATAGTTAGATTATATTTCTTAAATCAAAACAGTCACTTCTGCTTTATGAATGGGGAGTTTTCTATATTTATATTTAGTGAACCTTATAAAGTAAAATATATGTATATATATAAAATATAATTCATCTTCCAGCTTGTTGTTGCTTCCTTTCTGTCATATATCTTATTATAATTCCTTTTCTCTTTTACTGCCTCTTTTTATATTAATGATTTTCAAATATTACCATTTTAACTTTCTCATACTATAGCATACCATAGTTGTATGCAGACTGCTTTTTATTACTTGCTTACTTTTACTCTTGGAATTGGTCATTACAAACTACTGTAGGTGTGAGACAGGACTGTATGAAGCTAATGTAGGCTGAATCTCCACAGAGTTAAATGTTATTACTGAAAATAATTCAGATATTTTTTTTGAAGAAAACAAGCCTGTTATTATACATCTCCACAAAGACTGCTACTCTACACACTTATATATTTACTTATCACTGGGGTATCTAGTGTAAATATCAAAATTATAATGTAACCCTATATTTCTGATTGTTCCTGCCTTCAAATATGCTGTTTGCTCAATCTTTCACATTTTAATAAATGATGATTCCATTCTTCTAATTGTTCATATGTTTTTAAAATAATGATTCTCTTATCTATCTTGTGATAACATATAATTCATCAAAAATCCTATCATCCTCAATATACAATTTTAAATCAAAACTATTCTCAACTTCTCTAGACTAGATACTATTCTGATACTGCTCCTAGATTTATTTAACAAGGTCAACAGCTGAAGAGTTTCTCTGTCATCTTCAATGCACTAAATAAAGCCATGTTGCTGAACAGGTTAGAGTTTCTATTTTCCAGTTGGCTCAAATTCAGTAACTACATACTACAAGTATGAAATGTGCTTATAGTGCAGAGACAGGTCAGGAAAGAGTTTACCAGTGAATTTTTTTTGCTTACTTTTTACCCTATACATGTCAAATTTCATTCCATACCTTATTAGGTTAAAAAATCATTTCCACTTTTGTAAATGTTTTGGTTTTGTTTTTATTCATGATGTTAATCTGGAAAAGAATTACTTCAGTTATTTAGTCATAATAGCACATCTTTGTTTCTTAACTACATTACTGGAATATCTTTTTCTCAAGTCCTTGCTTCTACTCCTTACCTTCTGGTTTGTTGTCAATGTACTATTGAGAATATTCTTTTGAAGCAAAGGGCAGACCATTTGATTCCTCTACTTAACATATATCAATAGATAGCCAAAGTACTGAGGATAAATGATTAAGTAACTACCTTGACATAAGTAGCATTGAATTATTTTTTTTATTTTGAAGAGAAAAAAAACCAAGCAAAATAAAACAGAATAGAGTTAATCAGAACAAAACAATGAACATGATATAGGACTTCAAAACCAGATAAAAGGAAATCAATA
>RJWT010024625.1:0-16410 GCA_004365215.1 Cuniculus paca | reverse complement strand
AATAGAACAAAACAAAACAAAGCAAAGCAAAACAAAACAGAATAGAGTCAAACATAATATAGCATTTCAGAACAGAACACTGCAAGCAATACAGGTTTTCAAAAACATAACAACAGGAGATTATCAATGGTTACCCTAGTGTCTCTTGCTTTCTTCAAAATGGTTGTTCATACATTTATAGACAATAAACTCAAACAAAATGAAGTAATATAAAACCAGATAAAACAAAAGAGCATTACAGACCTTCAAGTTGGACAACAAGAAACCAATAATGGCTACCGTAATGTCCCATTTTTCAAAAGAGTTGTTCCTATTTTCTCTGATATTGCAATAAAATAGTAGGAAAGGGACTTAAACCAATCAAAAGAATAAAAGCACCATTTCAGCCACTTTATCTTTGACAAAGAGGCCAAATGCCCTCACTGGAAGCTTCTTTAATAAACAGTGCTGGTAAAACTGACTTTTCATGGGCCAAAGACTAAAATTATACCCATGTCTCTCAACATGCACTAAACTAAAATCAAAGTGGGTCAAAGATCTAAATATTAAAACAGAAGCACTAAGCACTATGTCTGCTGGAAGTTAGAATAGGAACTCTTGAGGACTTTGGTGTAGGCAAAGACTTTATGAACAAAACTCTAACCACACAGGAAATACCACCAAAAAATCTTCAAATGGATCTCATCTTATTAAAAAGCTTTTGCACAGTAAAATAAACCCAAACAGAGTGAAGAGACAACCCACAAAGTGGGAAAAAGTTTTTCCAACTTTTCCTCAGTCAAAAGACTACTATCTACAATATGTGAAGAACTAATTGACCCTCCAAATTTAAAGACCCAATCCAAAAATGGGTATCTGAAATGAATATACACTTCTCAGATGGAGAAGTAGAAACAGCAAATAATTACATGAAAAATGTTCAACTTCACTGGTCATTCAAGAGATGCAAATTAAAACAGTGCTGAGATTCTATCTTACTCCAGAAAGAATGACTATCAAGACATCAACCAATAAGAAATGCTGATGGGCCGGACCTGGTGGCACATGCCTGTAATCCCAGCATTCGGGAGGCTGAGACAGCAGGATGGTTGTGAGTTTGAGACCAGCCTGGGCTACAAAGTGAGCTCAAGGCCAGCCTGACCAGCATAGTGAGACCCTGTCTCAAAAAGACAAGGGCTAGGGATTTAACTCAGTGGCATAAGCACCTGCCTGGCAAGTGTGAGGTCATGAGTTTGATCCTTGGTGCCACAGAAAAAAAAAGTGCTGATGGGGCTGTGGGGAAAAGGGAGCCTTTTTCTACTGTTGGTGGGAGTGTAGACTGATGCAGCCACTGTGGAAATCAGTGTGGAGATTCCTCAAAAATCTAAAACTGGCAGAAACTCCCGAGAGTCAGCCATGCTGGGACTGGGAGGAGCCGATCAAGGATCCAACTAGCCAGCCCTTCTGGTAAGCCATGCAGATTGTGCGGAACCCAGGAAGACAAGGAAAAGCCAGAAACTCCTGAGAATCAGCCATGCTGGGACGGGGAGGAGCCAATCAGGGATCCAACTAGCCAGCCTTTCTGATAAGCTGCGCAGACCGTGTGGGACCCAGGAAGAGAAAAAAGTCAGTGCCTCCTGTAAGCCTACCAGCATGCAGACTGAAAATCACCAAACCCTCTCACCCCTTAAGCCACCAGCTGGTTTGGAGGTCAACCTGAGCTAATAGCAATTGAGGTACAAAAAGCACCTGAAGGATTGTATTGTTAGGTTGAATTTAACAGGCATGGGGTTGACAGTCTGAGCATGTATAGGAAGGATAATGGTATGCAATATGGTAAATATGGAGTTTTTTTTGTCTTGTTTTTAAAGTCTAATAATGTTCTCACTGTTTTGTTTTATTCTTATTAATTTTTTTTACTCAATATTCTATTTTGATTGGTTTTACTGTTTTGTTTTGGTCTGATTTTTCTATAACTGATGGAATGGAAAACTACTGTGAAGATAACAAGATACACTATAGTAGCCATTGTTGTTTTCCCATTACCCTGCTTTGATATTCTGTACCAATTTCCCTGCTGTGTTTTGACTGGATTTATTCTGTTTTGTTTTGTTGGGTTCTACTATCTTTAAAATGAAAAAACAAAAACAAAAACAAAAACTAAAACTGGAGATTCTATTCGACCCAGATATTCCCCTTCTTGGCATCTTCCCAAAATAATTAAAAGCATCATACCACAGTGCTATATGCACACTCATGTTTATAGTGGCACAGTTTTAAATAGCTAAATCTTGGAAACAGTCCAAAAGCCCATAAACTGATAAATGGATAAAGCAGATGTGTTTGTTTTATATAGTGGAATACTACTCTGCCATAAAGAAGGGCAAGCTCGATATATTTCTAGGTAAATAGATGTACCTTAAGACTCTGCTCCTGGGGCCTGGGATTTAGCTCAGTGGCCTAAGCAACTGCCTGGCAAGTGTGAGGTTGTGAGTTCGATCCCTGGTGCAGCAAAAACAAAAAACAAACAAACAAAAAGACTCTACTCTTTAGTGAAATAAATTGGACACATATGTTTAAATACTGTATTGTTTCTCTGGTGTGCAAAACCAACAGTGTAAATAAGAACAAAAATTTATAGTAGATATCGGGAAATGGGAAGAAAATGTTCAAATGACGAGGGGATCAAGGGAGGAGAATGAGTATAGGAAAGCAGGGACCAGAAAAATAAGAGAATGCAAGGAAAAGATGGAAGCAAAGTTTTTGTAAATAAAGAGGGGAAGAAGGGTTGAAGGGAAGACAGGGTAGGGAAATGGGAAAAAATGAAGAAGCAAGATATATCATATACAGGTACAAATTCCCTAAGATGAATGTTATCATTTTGTATATCTAAAATGTACCATTAAATTAAAAAAATTTTAACTATCATGTTATCAGGCTGGGACCACTCAAGTGTTTTAGGTACCAATATCAAAAAAATAGTAAAACAAACTGGGACTACATCAATCATAAGCCACCAACTAACCACTAAATAGGGACTTTGCACTCTAACCAATCAAGTATGTGTTAGCACACCTTATAAAAAGTTTCTCTTACCCATTTCCTATCACCAGTGGTATACTAAACCACTTGTGGTATGATGCTACACGATTCATGAATTGATGTCTTCTCAAATGAACTTTTAAGAACACTAATGTTTAAATTTATTTATTAACATTGTGTTGTGAGCACCATGTGCTATGGGAACTAGGAGAGTATGATTCTGCTTGAGAGTTGTTATGGCTTGTGTCTAGATGTCCCATCAAAGCTTCATATGGCCTTCAGGACTTTTTCAGAAGAGGCTGAACCTAGAGTGTGCAATGCTGGGATTAAGGGTGGGTGATTACTGGATCAGTCCACAGATTGAATGGGCACCACCCTAATCCTGATAGACTGGTTACAATATAAGAAACAGAGAGACTTGTCTCCCTTTTTTGCTGTTGTTGCTTTTGCGGTCTTCTGCCACCATGAATAGTTGCCCCTCTGCCATGTGCCACCCTGCCTGGGAGACAGCTGATTGTGGACTGAAACCTCTAGAAACTGTGAGCTAAATAAACTTTTCCTTCTTTAACACTTGGTTTTGGGTATTTTGTCTCAGCCAAAGAGAAAAGTAACTAAGACAGGGATGTCAAAGAAAGCTTCAGGAATGAGATGAGAGGCATCTTCATGATTAGATAGCATTTCTGCAGGGAGAGAGGGTCTGCAGTTGATTCTATGAGGAAGGAATAGCTTAAGCTATACCTGGTGGGTATGAATAAGTAATTAGGTATTTCTATTGCTCTGAGTCACATGGATGATTAGTGGGAAATGAGACTGGAATTTGGTGTCAGACATTGCAATAAAGGATATTTTATGCAAGCCAAAGAGTTTAGACTTCATTCTGAGACAGCAAAATAGCTATGAGGGTTTCTATGCCAAGGGAATGATATGCTCACTTGTTTATTTTGAGACCTTCTAGGGAAGCAAGCTAAGTGACTGAAATCTAGGAGAGCAGTTAGGGGGTCAGCCTAATGGTGCAGGTGACTGTGATGAAGTTTAAACTAAGGAAGGGATCATAGCAGAGAGGACAAATTTGAGATGTTTAGCAGGTTTTTATCTTGGGAAACTGGGTATTTGATTTGTTTTTGTTTTTGTTTTTTGAGACAGCCTCACTATGTAATTCAGGCTGATTTAAAATTTACTATGTAGCCCAGGCTCGTCTTGAATTTATAGCAATCCTCTTGCCTCAGTGGGGTTGTTGCCATGACTATACCTGACCATGTGAATAAAGAGCCTTTGGGAATGGCTTGTGGGAAGAGTTTGGAAAGGTCTAGAGATGTTGCCTGAAAGAGTAGAGCTGGAATGGCTTAGGCTGTTCTGCATGGGAGATTCTGGTCAGAGCTCAGGAGACTAGAAGGTTGATAGAAAGCCTGCCAGTAAAGACCAGGATCAGGAGGTTTCTGCAGGAAAGAAGGACTACATCGGTGGTTGGACTTCACATGATGTATGTTATGGGTTGACAGAAACTTTTTCTGCATTCTGCTCATGTCCAGAGACTGCCTGACACTGGGATTAAGGGCAGTGGCATGATTAATCTGGAAAAAGAAATTTCAAGGCAGTTGAATGTTGAGGTGGTGGCATGCTACTGTCGAGGGCTTTTAGCCAGATTTATGTCGCAAATCAAGAGCAAAGAGCCTAGCAGGCTGATTCAAAACGTTCTGAGTTTGGCCAGGGGTTATTCACTTCCTCGTTTATATTTATTTCTATCCCTAGGTTCTTTCTGTGGCTAATGGTATTGGGAAGGTATTTATATTGGGAATTGTCTTAGTTACTTTTCTCTCGTTGTTGAGACAAAATACCTAACACCCAAAATGAAGGAAGGAAAGGTTTATTTCTCATAGTTATGGAGGTTTCAGTCTATACTTAGCTGGTTCCAAGGCAGGGTGGCATGACTGAGGAGCAAAAGCAGGTCAAAAGAAGGAAAAGCACACCTCCTTCCTGACCTTACATTGTATGCCGGCAAATTAATAGTTACCATAGTTTGTCATTTTCTAGACTGTTTGATGCTATTGTTATTGCTGATCATACTGCTTTAGCCAAGGTGAAATAATTGTTCTAATCAGTTGTTCTCCCTGGTGTGGCAAGACTGAAATTGCCCAAGGGTCATAAACAATACTATAAGCCAATGCCAAAGAACTAGCAGCTAGGCCAAACAGATAGCAAGTTCTCATTCCTAAAAAATTGAAGATGTAGGACATTGGACATCAAAACCCAGAAGTCAGGTACACCTGGAAGACATCTCTGAGAAGCAGGCATTTCCTAAGGTTTCTAAATACTAGTAATGAAGTTGCCTGCCACAAGCAATTCACAAGCATTAACCTGGAAACTATACATAAAAATTAGAAAATGAGAAGACACTTAAACAACATGCAACCCAGACTTCCAACTCGCCAAAGGCAATCCCAGGGGACACTGAGCTGAAAAAAAATCAGAAGTCATCCTCCTGGACTCTCTAAAGTGGTAACAGTAGAAGTAACAAAGCAGATAAATGAGGCTCTAGAAAAAAAATCAAATCAGAAATAATTTCACAGTCAACTGCAGAGTTGGTGACCATAATGATAGTCATGGTTAGTCACTCTAGAGCAGACATAGATTAAAAAAAAGTAGAAGAGTTTAGGAAAATGATGGAAATCATGAACATCCAACATAGAACAGAAATGGATTCATGAAAGATTCAAACATATCCAAGAGATTAAAAAAGTCCACTGAAAGTATATACAGCAGGATGAGCCAATGTCAGGATAGAATCTCAGATAAAGAACATAGGACTGTGATCTGAAGGGCCCTGGCAAGCCAGCAAGAGCACTGGTGACCCCTCCGTCCATCCAGGGGACCTCAGCAGGCCTGAAAGAGTGCCAGTGACCCCTTCTTCCATTCAGAGGAGCATAGTGGGCCAGCAAAAGTAACAGTGACCCCATCCAGAAGACTTTGGAAGGCCTGTGAGAGTGCCAGTGACCCCTCCCTCCATCTGGAGGACCCTGACAGGCCAGTGGGAGCACCAGTGAACCCTCCATCCATCCAAAGGGCCTTAGCAGGCCTGTGAGAGCACCAGTGACCTCTCCTTCCAACCAGAGGGCCTTGGCAGGTGAGCAAGACCCCCTGTGACACAGTAGGGCACTGGTTGGAGCATACACCATGCACAGGTAGCTCTGGCAGCCTGAATAAGTCTGAAGCAGCAGTAACAACATGAGCCAAAGGTTGGTTCACATGAGTACTCCTAGGCTAGTCAGCTGGGGAAGAATCAAGGAAACACCAACTGGCCCTGCAGGAGGAATTCAGGTGAATAACCCCTGCCCTGCATCATGGGGAGGAGAAACAAAAATCCAACCCCTTCCTGTGAGCCAGTGGCAGTCATGGGCCTCAAGGAGGAGAAACAAGCCAACTACTTTCTGTGAACTGGTCAGTGGGTGAACTGGGAGACAAGAAGAGCCAACCCACCCCCAGCCCATCCTCCTTAAGCAACTGGCTGATTTGGAGAAACAGGCTGGGATGATAGCTACTGAGGTAGAAAAAAAACTTAGTACTTACAGTTTAGTATTTGACTGACTTTGTAAGCCTAGGGCCAGTGGTCTGAGCATCTATTTCAAGAATAACAATGTGCAATACAGCAACTATGGGGGATTTCCTTCTGAAGATGGTAGCCATTGGTAATTCCCTGTTATCTTTGTTTTTTTTTCAGCACCAGGGTTCAAACTCACAAACTCATGCTTGCCAAGCAGGTGCTTAAGCCACTGAGCTAAATCCCCACCCCTTGTCTTTTTGTGATAGTGTCTTGCTATGCCATTCAGGCTGGCCTCGAGCTCACTTTGTAGCCTGTGCTGATCTCAAACACACAACAATCCTCTTGTCTCAGCTTCCCGAGTGTTGGGATTACAAGTGTGTGCCACCAGGACCAGCTGATTATCTTCTTTTAAAGTCTTGTATCATTTTCATTATTTTGTTTTGTTTGGTTTTATTATATCTGATGGCATGGACAGCTATTTCTTTTTTTTATTTATTTAATTTTAAAGGGAATAAAACAGGGCAATAAAACTAATTGAAACAGTGATAAGACAGTAGGAAATCTACAATAGTTACTATATTGCATATTGCTGTCCTCTAAATAGTTGCTAGGCTTTAGGCTTGCAAAGTCAATCAAACAATACAGTTCCTCCAAATCAGCTAGTTGCTCATGGGTGGGGGCCTTTTCTCTCCCCAGCCCACCAGGCTCACAAGCAGGGGTTTAGCTTCCTTCCTTGTTCTCCCTGACCCATGCTCTGGCTGGCTCACAGTCAGGGCTTAGCTTCCATCTTGGCTCTCCTTGATCCACATTCTGCCTGGCTTATGGGAGGGGCTTAACTTCCTTCTTTGTTGTCCACAATCTGTGCTCCAACTGCCTCACAGGTGGGGGCTTAGCTTCCCTCATGAGCAGCTATTTAAAAAATAACAAGATGTAGTATGGTAGCCATTGTTGATTTTCTATTATCTTGCTTTGAAGTCCTATGTTGTTTTCATTGTTTTTTTTTTAATTGGTTTTATTCTGTTCTGTGTTGTTTAATTTTATTATGTCTGATGGTATGGGCAACTATTTTGAAGATAACAAGGGGCATTATGGTAGCCATAGTTGATTTCCTATTACTTTGTTTTGAAGCCCTGTTTCACTTTCACTGTTTTGATTTGATTGGCTTTATTCTGTTTTATTTTGTTTGGTTTTATTCTTTTTAAAATAAAAATAAAAATAATTTTTTAAAAAAAGAAACAAATCTACAAGGCTACACAAAAATCAGATCAGAAATACTCTCTTAGGTAAAAAAAAAAGAAGTGACAACTGTAATGAAAGAATTGCTTGGCATAGAGAAGACATAAATTAAAAAAAATACAGGAGCATAGGAAAATGATGAAAACCTTGAATGAGCAATATAGGACAGAAATGGAATGCATGAAACTGATTGAAAGAGATATTCAAGAAATTAAAAGTTCCATTGAAAGCTAGCAAAACTGTTTGAAAAAAAATGAATATAGACTATCATACCTTGAAGACAGAATCACAGCTAGTGATCACAAAAGGAAAGATTTCTTAAAAATAACAAGGGATCATAAAAAAAAGGGACCATGAAATAACAATTCAACAGCTTCAAGACAAAACAAAGAAAAACAATAAAAGACTAATAGGCATCAATGGAAAATCAGGAGTCAACACAAAAGACATGACAAAAAACTATTTGTAGAACTAATAGAAAATTTCCCAAACATGGGAACAGAACCTGACATGCAGATAAGTGGGGCATATGCAACTCCAAATACCAAAATAAAATCTGTACCCAGACATATAATAATCAAGATCTCAGAAGTTCAACACAAAAACAGAATATTAAAAGCTGTTAGAGCAAAGAAAGAGATTCTCCATAAAGAAAAACCCATTAGAATCATAGTCAACTTCTCAACACAAACCCTCAAGTCAAAAAGAGCTTGGAGTGAAGTATTTCAAGTGTGAAAGAAAACAACTTCAAACCCAAATTGATGCACCTTGCAAAACTATCTTTCAAAATTAATGGAGAAATAAGATACTTCCATGACAAAGAACAACTGAAGAAATTCATGACCAACAAAACAACCCTACAAAGAGTGCTGAAAAATATTCTAGATAGAAATAAAAATGACCACAATTCCAAGAAAAACAACAGAAAGAAAACATCAGTCAGGGCAAGCAATTAAACAGAGGGGAAAAGCAGGGAACAGACATCAGGAAAATAGCATGACAAAGATAAGCCAATACATATCACTTATAGCCATCAATTTAAATGGCCTCAATTCACCAATTTAAAGAAACAGACTGACAGAATGGATCAAGAAAGAAGATGCAACAATGTACTGTATACAAGAAATAAATTTAACTCAAAAAGAAACTCATAGACTGAGAGTAAAAGGTTGGAAAACAATACACCATGCAACAGGAACGCAGAAAAAAGCAAGGGTAGCTATTCTGTTTTCAGACAATGCGAACTTCAAACCAAGAATGATCAAAAGAGAAAGAAAGTCACCACACATTTGTTAGGAGAAACTTCAAGAGGAAGAGATAACAATCACAAATATATATGCACCAAATATGGCAGCACCCAACCATATAAGATAAATATTATTAGGCATGAAAAGTCAAGTGAACAATAACAAAATTCTAATGGGGAACCTTAATACCCATTGTCACAAAGAGATACAACTAGAAAAATTCAGCAAAGAAATAACAGAACTGAATCGAGCATGTGAACAAATGAACTTAGTGGAAGTTTATAGACTGTTCCACCCAGTAACAGCAGAATATACATTTTTCTCAGTTGCACATGGGATGTTCTCTAAAATGGACCATATAGTAGTCCATAAAACATGCATAAGTAAATGCAAAGAAACTGAAATTATCCCATGCATATTATATTACCTTAGTGCAATGAAATTGGAAATTAATGGCAAAAGGAACTGCAAAAACTACATAAACACATGGAAATTAAATAACACCCTCATGTACAATCAATGAGCTACAGATGAAATTAAAGAAGAAATTAAACAATATCTACAATTCAGTTAAAATGCAAATACAACATACTGGAAACCTGTGGGACACAATGAAAGTAGTCCTAAGAGGGAAATTGACAGCAATGACTTCTCACATGAGGAAAACAGAATGAGCACAAATAACCTAATGCTACACCTCAAGCTTCTACAAAAAGAAGATCAAGTCAAACCCAAAGCTCATAGAAGGCAGGAAAAAAATGCAGATGTGAGCAGAAATTAATGTAATTGAGACTAAGAAAACAATACAGAGAATTAATGAATTGAATAGTTGGTTCTTTGAAAGAAGAAACAAAATTGATAAACCCCTAGCCAACCTTATCAAGAAAAACAAAGAAAAAACTCAAATTTATGCAAGGAGGAATGAAAAGGGTGAAATCACTACAGATCCTGTGGAAATTCAGAAGATCATTAATACCTACTCTGAAAATCTTTACTCGTATAGGATGCAAAACATGAAGACCTGGACAGATTCCTAGAAACATATGAACTACCAAAGCTGAATCAAGAAGATAGAAAAATTTTGAATAACCCATCATCAGTTAATAAAATTGAAGATGTAATTTAAAAGTTACCACAAAGAAAAGTCCATGTTCTGATGGACTTATGGCTGAATTCTATAAGAAATTTAGAGAAGATTTAATGCTGATACTCCTGAAACTCTTTAATGAAATTCAAAGGGAAGCAATACTCCCTAACTCATCCCTAGAGGCAAGTATTACTCTCATACCCAAACCAGAGAAAGTCCCAACCAAAAAAGAGAACTACAGGCCAATCTCCCTAATGAACATACATGCAAAATTCCTCAATAAGATATTAGCAAACAGAATACAGCAAATCATCAAGAAGATTATACACCATGACCAAGTGGAATTCATTCCAGGAATTCAGGGATGGTTGAACATATGCAAATCAATAAACACAATACATCATATCAACAAACCAAAGACAAAAATCACATGATCATTGCAATAGATGCAGAAAAATCTTTTGATAAAGTCCAACATTTGTTCATGATGAAAACCCTACAGGAAATCATAATAGATAGTATCTGTCTCAATCTGATAAAAGAAATCTATGACAAACCAATAATCAACATCATACTAAATGGACAAAAATTATAAGTTTCACTCTAAAATCAGAAAGAAGACAAAGATATCCACTATCACCACTCCAATTAAATGTAGTTCTGGAAACATTAGTTAGAGTAATTAGACAAGAGGAAATAAAAAGAATAAAGATAAGAGGGTGGGGATTTACCTCAGTGGCCCAAGTGCCTGCCTGACAAGCACAAGGTTGTGAGTTCGATTCCTGGTGCCTAAAAAAAAAAGAATAAAGGTAAGACAGGAAGAAATGAAATTATCATTAGTTGCAAATGACATGATACTCTACACAGAAGACCCCAAAGATTCCATCAAAAGAATAGTAGAGTTAATAAGCAAATTGAGCAGTGTAGCTGGATCCAAAGTCAACACTCAAAAATGAATAGCATTTCTGTACACAAACAACAAACTCACTGAGAGAGAAATTAGGGAAACAACATCTTTCACAATAGCATCCAGAAAAGTGAAATACTTAGATTCCTAATCTAACAAACAATGTAAAAGATCTATATATTGAAAATTACAGTACTTTGAAAAAGGAGATTGAAGAGGATATCAGAAAATAGAAAATGTCCCTTGCACATGGATAAGAAGAACCAACATTGTGAAAGTGGCCATACTCCCAAAACTGTTATACAGATTTAATGAAATCCCAATCAAAATACTATTAACATACCCCATAGATCTAGAACAAACATTCCTAAAATTCACTTGGAAACAGAAGAGACCTAGAATACCAAAGACAATCCTGAGAAACAAAGAAAAGGCAGAAGGCATCACAAACCCTGACTTGAAATTATACTATATAGCTACTGTAATAAAATCAGCATGCTACTGGCAAGAAAACAGACCTGAGAATCAGTGCAACATATTAGAAAATGCAGATACAACTACAAAGATGCTCAACCACTTTATCTTTGACAAAGAGGCAAAACATGTTCATTGGAAGAAAGGTAGCCTGTTTAATAAATGGTGCTGGAAAAAACAGCTCTTCATGTGCCAAAGACTAAAACTAAACACATGCCTATCACCATGCACTAAACTAAAGTCAAAATGGATCAAAGAGCTAAATATTGAAACAGAAACACTAAATCTACTGAAAGACAAGGTAGGTAGAAATCTCGAAGCCACAGTGGTAAGCAGAGAGTTCATAAGCAACACCTAAACTGCACAGGAAGTACTTCAAAGAATAACTGGGATCTCCTCTTATTAAAAAGGTTTTGCATATTGTAATGGTTGATACGTTGTGTCTACTTGAGAAATTTAGACACTTAACTAAGCAACTCAGCAGGGAGCCAGGGTCCTTACTTTGTAAACATTCTCATCCTGTGTAAGAGGAGCGCAGAGAGATGTTGTGAGTGCTATGCCCACACTATGGCGTGGTAGCCTGCTTACAATATAAGTGGGGGAGAAGAGGGCTTGTTCTCACCTCTTTTGCTTTTGCTGCTTTTTCTTTTACTGCCTTGAAGTGTTGCCCCTGTGCCATGCCAGCCAGCTGATTATGGACTGAAACCTTTACAAACTGTAAGTTAAATAACTTTTCCTTCCTTAATTTTGGGTGTTGGTGTTTTGTCCCAGCAAGGAGAGAAAAATAACCAAGACACACATCAAAAGAAATCACCAAGGGAGGGAAGAGAAAATTTTAACCAACTGTCCCGCAAACAAAGGACTTCTATCTAGAACATATGAAGAATTGAAAAAATCAGGCCCCTAAAATTCAAAGACCCAATCCAAAAATGGGCATCTGAGATAAATGCACACTTCTCAGATGAAGAAATATAAATGGAAAATAAATATATGAAAAAATATTCAACATTACTGATCATTCATGAAATGCAAATTAAAACAACACTGAGATTCCATCTCTAGAAAGAATGGCTAACATCAAGAAATTAACCCATAACAAGTGCTGGAAGGGCTGTGGAGAAAAAGGAATTGAAATTATATTCTCCACTGTTGATGGAAGTATAGACTGGTACAACCACTATGGAAATCAAGGTGGAGATTCCTCAAAAAACTAGGATTGGAGGTCCCATTCAATCCAGCTAGTCTTCTTCTGGATATTTTCCCAGAAGAACTGAAAACATCATACCGCAGCAATATATGTGCATCCATGTTTACAGCAGCACAATTTGTAATTGCTAAATCTTGGAAGCAACTTAAATGCCCACCAATCACAGAACGGATAAAAAAAATGTGGTATTTTTATACTATGGGGTACCTCTCAGCTATAAAGAAGGATAAACTTGAGGCTGTTGTAGATAAATGGATGCAACTTGAGGCCATTCTCATAAGTGAAATGACTCAGACTCGCATGTGTAAACACTGTATTGTCTCCCTGGTGTAAAAAACTGAGAGTAAATAAGATCCAAAATGTTCAATAGCTATCATGAAAGTGAAAAGGGAAGAAACTGCTCAAATGGAAAGATCAGTTGGGATGGGGGAAAGGAAAAAAGATTATATATATATTCTATATTATAAATTATATATTATATATTATATGTAATAGATAATTATACTACCAATCTCTGTTAGTTCATCAGAAAGAATGGTTTGTGCTTTAATTTTTGATCTTTTTTTATGCCTATATCTTTTAATCTGAACAGCTACTTTGAAGATAACAATATGCAATATATATTAGCCATTGTTAATCTTCCATTATTTTGTTTTGAAATTTTGTATCACTGTTTTTGTTCTTTTTTCATTTTAAATAAAAAGATACTATCAACAGATGAAAAAAGATGACTCACAGAATGATAGTAAATATTTGCAAATCATGTATCTCATAAGGGAGTAACATCCAAAATATATAAAAAGGTCCTAAAATTCAGCAATACAGAAGAATCCAATTCAAAATGGCAAAGGACTAAAATATGTATTTCTCCAAAGAAGATACACAAATTTCCAATAAGCACATTAAAAATGTTCAACATCACAAATCATTAGAGAAATGCAAATCAAATCTATAATGAGACATCATTCATACCTGTTAGGATGGCTACTACCAAAATAACAAAAAATATCGAGTATCCATGAGGTTGGGGAGGATTTGGAATATTAACACACTACTAGTGAGAATGTAAGATTTTGTGTCCACTGTGGAAAACAGCAAGATGGTTCATCAAAAAATATGATACAGTATACAGGATACATATGATACAGTAATTCTACTCATAGGTTATTATAGTTTTAATGTCCCCACTCAAACTTATGTTGAAGTTTAATTCCCCTTGTGAGGTGTTAACAGGGTAGAAACTTAATGCAACTATGGTATTTGGAGGTAGAAGCTCTAGGAATTAGGGTTAAATGAGGTAATAATAATGGGACCTTAACCTAATGATACTGTGGATTAAAATGAAGAGAGATTTGAACTTGGACACTGTCTTACCATATGCTACCCTGCATTGCCTCAGGACTCTGCAGAGTCCCCACCAGAAAGAAGGACCTCATCAAACCCAACTGTCTGATCTTGAATTTCTCAGCCCACAGAACTATAAGTCAAATAAACCTTTGCTCTTTATAAATTAATCTATAGTACCTTGTTATAGTAACAGAAAATAGACTTAAGGTGTGTGTATATACTTGAAAGAACTAAAAGTAGGCTCTTGGAGAGGTACAGTATTCCTACCCCTATGTTCATAACCTTATTCACAATAGTTAAAATGTGGAAACCACACAAGTGTTCAACAGATGAATAAATATCCAAAATGTGGGGCATTCATACAATGGAATACTATTCAGCCTTTAAAAAGAAGGAAATTCTGACACATGATACAACATGGGCATTGTGCTATGTAAAATAAGCCAGTCACAAAAAACTATGACTTCACTTACATGATGTAGAATAATCAAAATTATAGAGACAAAAAGTGGAATGGTGTTTGCTAAGGGCTGGAGCTTGGAGAAAATGAGAGGTTGTTGTATAATGGGTACAGACTTTCCATTTTTTAAAGGATGAAAAGGTTTATGGAGATGGATGATTTTGATGGCTGTACAACATTATGAATATATTTAACACCACTGAGCTGCACACTTAAAAATGGGTAAGATAGTAAATTTTGCATTATATACATCTGCCACAATGAAAAACAATAATTTTGTTAAAGTACTTGAGTAGCTCCAGTGAAACTTGTACTTTCCAGTTTCCCATTTAATACTCCCCATTTAATACTCTCTCACAAGGAGGTAGTCTTGATTCTGAAGGACATGGATGAAGCAGTGAGCCAGGTGAGTCAGGTAATAGGATAAGGAAGTGTTCCAAGTGGAAAATGCCTAGAATAGAGAGATCATGGTGTATCTGAGAAACTGGAAGATCTAAGAAGCCAATGTGAGGAGGAAGGTCATAAGTTTCAACTGCCTTTTGTGATATATAAAGAAACAGATGCCTTCAGAGATGAGATTTGTCCAGGTCACACAGATAACAGACTCTGTGGACTAACCCCCAATCCTCCTGCCCCTCCAATGGTCAACTGTTCCCCTGAAACCATCTGCTTTTACCCAAAAGCCCTATTGATCCCTAATGAAATCCCAGTTTCAGTCTTCCTATGGGAAACAATATTTCACTGGGTTATGAAATTAAGACAATACAATGTAGTGTTTAACACAACTCTGAGCTCTTGATGAACACTCAATGAATGGAAACTAATGCTCTCATTTCTTATTATTGGTTTGATATGTTTTTTGCTTAGTCTCTGTCTTTTCAAACTAAGAGTAATCTGAGGGACAGCAAGTTCTGTTTTTTGATTTTTAGTTTTGCTTTTCTGTTCATTTAGTAGTTTTGTTTTTTGCTGTGTGTGCACAATTAAGTAGATAAGCACCCTTACACAAGTGGCTAGCTCCTTACAAGGATAATGTGTTCCTCAAGAGTACATAGACCAGTATAGACAGGTGCCATAGGAGGCTAAATGGGTGTGTTCATGTTTATCTGTGTGATGTATAAAATACTATTTTTTTAGAAGAATTTACTGTCAGTGAACTAACTCAAAGTCATTTCCTCTTGCATATCATGGTATCAACCAAGGTCACTGAGTAAAGATAATTAAAGATTATAGCCCAAAGGGATAACTTGTGTTTTAATTGAAGTCTCTTATCCTACCCAAAGGTTGTAGATATTGGAGAGGAATGTGGTTATTGAACATAAAAGTCCTGGTCTATAGGTTGATATGGATCATCAGACTGTATATGTCACAAGGCTTCCCAGGTTCTGTGCTCAATCTTCCCAGTCAGAGATAAGAAGGCTGATCACTTGGGTACCCTTTGTCTTTGGATACCCTTTCTCTGCCCTTCTGCGCTGGCCTTCTGCAAGCTAATCTAGGCACTAGGAGGCAGGCCTCTGAGTTCTGATCAGCCTCTGCAGCCATCTCTCATTATCATGCCAGGAATCCAAGGTGCAGAATTGGGTGCAGTCTACTAACAGTGCAGGCACTTCTGGGAGTGGTGGCACACATCTGTAATCCCAGAACTTGGGAGGCAAGAGGACACATCTGTAACCCCAGAACTTGGGAGGCAAGAGGATCACTGAGAGTTCAAGGCCAGCCTGGGCTACTTAATAAATTCAGTCCAGCATAAAATTACATATCAAGACCCTATCTCAAAAAATAACACACGAAAAAAAGAGTAAAGGTATTAAACTCAAGCAAATTTGGACTTACTCCCAATGCATCCACCGCCCAATGGGTAAATATGCAATTCAGTGACTTGTTTCTGA